>JARYZH020000603.1:0-111039 GCA_030021035.2 Notholithocarpus densiflorus
AAGTTGAAAAAGAATAAAGAAAAAAAGTTCGATTACTTAAAGGAGTTTGTCCACCACAATTTTTTTTGTCTTCTACCCACTATGCCACTTTGAGCCTCTTCTACAATTTACTCATATAGAATAATAGAAACAAAAGAGATGAACTTCTTAACTTGTTAGTGGTCGGCAAAATAAATATTATATATTTTTTGGAGTAAACCCCACCTCAGCTTTATAGTTTTGCATCACAATATTAAGACGTTTAATTTGCTTTCTTATTCAGGAATAAACCATCATGTATTCATCAATCCTTTAGTGAGGGTTGTGTCATCATGTCCTTTTACGACAATAGTTGTGTTAGCCACACCATTTAAAGATGAGCATGAAAAGTAAAGATTTATGACTCATCACTCACTCCATTTAATTTTTTGCAACACTGCATTGCTGTTTTCTAGTTGTAATAAGTAGCTCAGAAGCTAGATTTTACTTCAACCATAGCTTTGAAATGGTGATTATTCTTATTCTTTTGATTCTTATCAAGTTGATTATTCTTTCCCCCTTTTGTAGCTACTATTGGTAATATGTTTGCATATATTTTTATTTGTGTTCATTATTTATATTGGTTCTTATAGTTACTAAATAGCAAATGGAACGTGTAGAGTTATATGATGCCCCGAACAATTCAGGACTATCAGAGCAAGAGTTACGACTTGAATATTTTGGTGATTGTGAATTAAAATCCAAGCCATATGTCAAAATGCAATTTGACACCCTTGATGGAGTTGAAACTTTTTACAAAGAATTTGCCAAAAAAGAAGGTTTTGGAATCCATATCCGTACGAGTAAAAAAGCACCCAGAAGTGATAATGTAACAAGTCGTATTTATGTATGTTGTAGTGAAGGGCAACGCAAAACAAAAAATACATTTGATAGTGGAGAGAGCAGAGATGATTAAAAAAAGGCCCATAGAAGTTGCTCAAGTCTTAGAACTGGATGCGAAGCAATGCTTAGGGTCATGAAGAATAAGAAGTTGCAGAAATAGGTTGTGAAGGGATTTGACAACAACCACAATCATGATATAATTAGTCCAAAAAGTGTGTCATACCTCCGATGCCACAAAAAAAAGAAAATGTCTCCTACTACTAAGAGTCTTGATGAAAATTTTGATGAAGAAGGTCTTCCAATAGGAAAAGTTGCCATGATGTTCAATGTAGGTGACTAGACATTTACAAGTAGAGATTGCTGGAATCACTTTAGAGATGTTAGGGGAAAAAATCTAGATGCTGGAGATAACTCAGCTGTCCTTAGTTATTGCCAAAAACAACAAGCTCAAAACCCTAATTTCTTTTATGCAATTCAATGTGATGATGTTGGCCATATGGTTAATTTTTTTTGGGTAGATGCGCGATCAAGAATGGCTTATCAATACTTTAGGGATGTAGTGACATTTGACATGACTTACAAAACAAACAAGTATGATATGCCATTTGCTCCTTTTACGAGGTTAAACCATCATTGTCAATGAATTTTATTTTGTTGTGCATTGTTGCAGGATGAGACAAAACAAACTTTTGTGTGATTGTTTGAGACTTGGCTTCAAGCAATGTGGGGGAATGCACCAAAATCTATTATTACGGATTAAGATTTAGCCATGGGTGCAGCTATTGCAAAGGTATTCCCAAGAACTCGTCATTGTCTTTGCCTTTGGCATATTAAGAAGAAATTTCCAAAGAAACTTTCCCATATATATCATAAGAAGTCAATATTCAAACGTGAGTTGAAAAGATGCATACGTGAGTCACCTTGTGTGGAAAAATTTGAGGAGGCTTGGAAGAGCCTAATATTGACTTATGGCTTGGAGAGAAATTAATGGCTTGAAGGATAATATAACATTTGAGAGTCATGGATACCAGTTTACAATAGAAATACTTTCTTTGCAGGAATGAACACTACCCAGAGAAGTGAAAGCATCAATGCATTCTTTGACTCCTTTGTTAACTCGAGAACTACATTACAGGATTTTGTGATCAAATTTGCAAAATTAGTGGACAGTCGTTATAAGAGAGAAAGAAAGGAAGATTTTGATTCAAGACATAAAATACCATCTTTGGTAATTGGCTCAAAATATAGCATCAAGCTGTTTCTATATACATGAGAACCATATTTAGCAAGTTCCAAACAGAATTGGTGAGTAGTAATCATTTTACAAAGGAAAAGGTTGAGAAAAATGGAATCTGAACTTGGAATCAAAAGTTTGTGAATGTGACTGCCAACTTTTTGAGTTTATGGGAATTGTTTGTAGGCACATGTTATTAATCTTCCAGGTTAAAAATATTTTTGAGATTCCTAGCCACTACATCCTACAACGCTCGACAAAAGAAGCAAATAAAGAAATCAAAAGCATAGAGTATAGATCAAGCTGTGAGGATGAGCATCATATGTCAAGAGCCTTACGAAGCATCCATGTTTGTCATCGTGTAAGTCAATTGTCTTACCTTGCTGAAAAATCTGAAAATATATATAAAATGATAATCTCCGACATAGACCACACCCTTAAAAAAGCTTTTGGAATGGAAAATCAACTACTTGAAGATAAGTAAAATGATGAAATGGATATGCATCACAAGAGTGGTGAATTAGTTGACATTGTTGAAGTAGAAGACTGCTCTCTCATTGTTCCTTTGAATATAAAAGATCCACATGTATCACAAACCAAAGGTCGAAAAAAAAGTACTGAGAAACAAGGTCTTGGTGGGAAAATTAAAGGTGGGCTTGAAATATCCGTAGCTCGTGCAACAACAAAAAGACGATCTTGTCAACTTTGTGGGGGTTATGGTCATAATCGTCGTACTTGTAAACAATATAATGGCGAAGGAAGTGATTACCAAGATGAAGAAAGCATGACAGAGTTTGATGACAATAATATTGATGATTTAGCATAAAGTGAGTTTTTTCATTACATTTCTTTAGTCCTTAAAAAAAATAAAAAAAAACTTTGATTGTAATAATATATATCTCATGTTTCGAATTTACTTATGCCTTCTTATTTATTCTACTTTAGGTACATGTGGCTAAAGAGAATCACAAGATGAGCTTCGCTTGGTGAAATTGAGATATATATTGAGTCCAAGTAGCTTAGAATATAAATGTTAAGGACCTATGTTGTTAATCATAATGAAACAATACATTTTGGTTTTTTGTTTTGTTTTTCTACTAAGAACCTTAACTATTAGTAGCAGTGCAGCCATAGTTTTGGTTTCAACTACTCATTTGCTTTTGCTTTAATTTAATGTCAATAACAGTGTATTTATGACACATTTTTTCAGATTTTCCAGAAATTCTAGTCTTTGTTTTATCCTATATTCATTTTGTAATGTAAACATAAGATTTTGGTGTAGTCATGGATGGAAATAGCGTCAACATCACAGAGGAAGGTTGATATGTTCTTCCCTGTGTGAAAATCCAAATTTTGTCTGATTGTCTCTATGCTTACGCCACATCAGTAGGTTCTAGCTGTATGGATCTCTTATATAAGGTTTCCTGGAGGAGGCTATCAAGACATGAATGTAGGAAATTGTTTCTGTTACCGAACGGTGTGGCATGGTAGCGCATTGAATTTTTTCATTGGGCACATAGTATAAAATGTTTCTTAGCTTTAGTTATTTGCTTTTTTTACTCTCTTTTTTAGCATATTTTGAGGTCCTATCCTCAAATTTTTTTGAGCCATTGTGAATGTAGAAAGAACTGAAGTAATGATTATTACTGAGATTTTATTTTTCTTTTCATTGTTCAAATTCTACATGTTTTGGGTTCCCTTGTTTGTTGTGGGAATTCTCTTATTATATATTCATGTTGAACTGGAAACATGCGGTATAGAAAAATAATTTCTTATATTATATGAGCTTTTATCTATAAAAAAAAAAAATGCTACCATTGAGAGACAGGCATTAGAAGGTAAGTAGTACACTTGAATTGGTATAGAGTTGACATTTTTTTTCCCTTTATAAACTACTATTTAGAGTTGTTAAAAAATAAGTTTGACATGTAAGTCAATTTGTTTCTACAGGTTAAAAGATAAAAATCAAGTTCAATTGAGTAATTCGTTGTTGAAATTTTCCTAAGGTATCCGAAACTCTTTGAGTCTGACTAAAACTCTTGAAAGTAACCACGTAAAGTAGTAGTTAAAAATTTGATTGTGATGATTTACTTTGTCACAGCATGCTCTCTGAGCTGAAAATTTCTAACTAAAGTCTGACTGATAAATAGACACTCAAAAATTAAAAGTACTGGTAATAATATAACTAAGAAGAAAAACAATATTTAAGGCTATACAATACCAGTTGAGGCTTTGTCACCCCAAACTTCAATTGCCTCTTCAGAAATTTATATCAGGCTCCTAAATAAATAGTTAAAAGAACTTCTATACTCCAATTCTCTAGTAATTGCAATGTGCACTCGAATTTAGGGAGGACCTAGCTCCTTCAGCTTACCTTGATTGGTATAGACCAACCCAAACCGATGTACGTATTATTTAAAAGGGCCACGTTTGGTACAATCTCACACAAAGCCTTACTTGACAACAATCTTAGCATTTGCACTTCTGATGTGCAGTAAAAATAATTTTTGAATTGGCATAGTATATTTAAAAAACAATAGTAACGCTAAGAGTTTTGATTGTGCTATTGGAACATGAAGCATATTGAATTACAAGTTCTTAGGGGACAAGAACAGGACAGCCTCCATGATCAAACACAAGACAGAACACTTCAACATGACAAGAACTTACACACATCAGAATGTATACCCAAGCTTTAACAGGGAATGACAAATCTCTTTACTTTGCATAACGTCAATCAAATATAAAAGAATCACACTTTTGAAATAATAGATGGTAAAGGCTTTAGCTTCTCCAACAACTTCTCTGCTTCGAGAAACCCAAGCGATCCCACAGACAAGAATCTTACACATTTCCATCTGTTCAACCTCTTAGAGAATTAGATCGTATCTTTGCAACTTCCATGAACTACATTAAAAGATGAAGAACAATATATGACATTAAAAGTTTCAGGCATATAGGGTAGCAATAGTTGTGTAATTCAACAAAGTACGGTAGGCTGTGGCTTTTTTTTGTTGCTGCTGGCGACCTAGCCGTGGAGGAGATAGAGAGAGAAACGTGCAAAGAGAAAGAGAGAGAGAGAGAGAGAGAGAGACGTGCAGTGGAGAGAGAAAGAGCCAGCCGTATAAAGTTTTTTGGGTTTAGAAATAAGTATGAATGTATTAAATAAGCAATAATAAATAAGATTAATTAGAATATTAGTATTAATGGGGGTCTTTTCTTTACCGTTGGATTTACTTAAATCTAATGGTTTAAAAAATGTGTAACTTGAACCATCTTACATATATATATATATATAGACAAAGTTTAGCTACAAAATTGGTTGTAACCTTAGACTACAACCTTACTCAATAAAATAAATATTACTACATATTTTGAAAATCTAACCATTGAATTTCATGTGCTTTATGTTCTTAATATATATGTCAAATTTTGTATCAATTGGATATTATTTAGTATATAATCTATAAGTTTATATTCTATACATAATTTTAAACTACAAAAACTTGCAATTTAAACAATTTATTGATGACATAGCTATTGATCTTCAATTTTCTAGAAATTTTGCTAGCATGGAGGATATAAGAAGAAGATGTAATATAATGGTGAATTTATCAAAATTCACTTTCAATAAAAAGATATTGAGTAAGGTTGTAGCCTTAGGCTACAACCAATTTTGTAGCTAAACTTTATCCTATATATAGGGCAAGACTTAGGTACAATACTTAGGTACAATACTTAGGTGATGTTCCTTAGGTTTCTCTTTTAAGATTCTGTCATGTGGATATTTTCTCATGAGATGGAAGTGTATTTTTTAATTAAGTAGCTACATGGCTGAATCTTAAAATGAGAGCCTTTGAAACAATACCTAAGGTACTGTACCTAAGTTTTGTCCATATATATATATTGGGTAATAGGAATGTGGGGTCAAAAACACAAAACTATGACAATAGTGCTTGAGTTCCTAATCAACACGACTAATTTCTAATAAAAAAGAGGATATAATTCCACAGTGGGAAGATCAAACAAGTAACAAAGTCAAAGAAAGTAGAAATTGAAAATTTGATTGATAAAAATCGATTTCCCGAGGTACAAATGAAGATTCTAATGAAAGAAACAAGCTTTTGCTCTCACTATTTTCTCTCTTTTTTGTTCTTACTCGCAAATTTTCTAGATCCCCCCACCTGTTGACCCTCTCCTCCTTTTATCATCCCTCTCTTCTCTTTCTCTAGCTATGTCCTTCTTAGCTGGATTTGGGGAGATACTTGTCCCATTAGACACCTCCCTGCCATTTCTTGGTCATGAAGGCGGATTTTGGAGTGTCTTTATTATTCAAATCAATCATTTAGCATTTAATGAGGCTAACATTAGGCAAGAACAACTCATTAATACGGAGGTGATTGTTACATTAGATTCTACGTCGTCTTTTTCGCATTTCCCGAGGATGAGAAGATACTTGTCCCATCAGACACCTCCCTACCATGTCTTGGTCATGAAGGCAAATTTTTGGAGTGTCTGCATTATTCAAGTCAGTCATTCAGCATTTAATGAGACTGACATTAGATAGGAACAACTCATTAATGCGGAGGTGACTGTTACATTGGATTATGCGTCGTCTTTTTCACATTCCTCGGGAATGGGAGCTGAAACTAAGTCCTTGGTGAATCATCTAACTACTTCTCGATTAGGATATTACATCTTGGGATAAGCCTGTGTCCTTGGATTATCTCGGTAACTGGTCCAATTATTTTCACTCTCTCTAGAACTTGGGCCCTTATATATTTGTATCTGGGCTGGGTATTTACTTTGGAAATGTCTCTTCAGTCTTTTCTCTTTGGCCAGAGGTCCATGGGGCATCTTTGTTTCAAACCCCGATAGGAAGCCATGTTTGTGAGGCAGCACATGTACTAGTTAGATTTGCTAGAGATTTAACAATGTACACATATGGCTAGAGGATGTTCCCTTAATAATTTGAACCTAGGTTCTTGAATTAACATTTTATTTTAAAATTTTAATTTTCTTATTCTTTGTAAGGAATTGATTTTATGGCATGTTTTTTTTTTTTTTTTTTTTTTTTTTGACAAAGTCTTTGGTAGCTATTTGTTTTTTGAGGGTTTATCATTAGTATTTCACTATGATTATTAACATGTATTTTACGGGTTTTAATCAATAGTATTCTTCCATGAATATAAATAATAGGTAAAGAATAGAATTACCTTTCTAAATATGATGAATTGTTTACGAACTTATGCTACAATTAAACACCGTTCAATAGAAGTAATACTTTAATCTTCTTTTTTTTACTAATATTGAGAATTTGCTTACAAAGATCTAGATACAGTCACCTTTTACATCATGATTTCTAGGAAATATAAGTTTTATTTTCTCCAAGAACTGCTCCTTGTGCTTCTAGGTTTTGTTATGGAATGTGTTAGGTTCTAAAGTATTAGGAACTAATGTATTAGAACTTCATTTTGTAATATTGGCAAACCATGATCAAAATGTTTTAGTCTTGTTTAGACTTGCTCAAAGTATATGTTTTAATGTAAAGTTGGAATCGAGTGTCTGCAGGATTTACTGTGTAAATCTGTCTGGCTCGATCGATCGAAACTCGTGCAGATTGTTTTTCTGCAGAATTTTCCAACTCAGCCCAAGCCCGTTTCTCGTGTAGGGTTTTATGTTTTGCCCTAAGTATAAAAGGGAAAACCCTAGCCACGTTGTAGAATTGTTTTTTATGCTGTGTGTGTGAATCTTCTATGAGATCTAGAGGTGTTTGCCTTCACATACACTTAGGGTTTCCAATCTCAAGATTGATGTCAAGAGTTTGGTGATCAATTCAGTTGCTGATTCAAGAGCTTAAAGATACACAAGCAGGAGTGCTTGTACTTGCTGGGAATTCAAGAAAAAAGTAGTCTGTGGACTCGGAGCTATCATGGCGTTGTGATAGCAAGTTTCCTACTCAAGGTAGCAATAGGATGTTAGTGGTCTAAGTCGCTATTGTGTAAACTTCAATTCTTTCATAGTGAATTCGTTTTACCTTGAAGATAGCTAGGTTAAATCCTTCCCAGGTGTTTTTACCGGTTCGGTTTTCCTGGGTCATTATATCTTTGTGTTATTTATTTTCCGCTGCTTTACATGATATGATATGTTTGTGTTAACCTAGATCTGAATAATTTGACTAAGTAATCACTTGGCTAATTAACTAGGTTAATCTGGTTGTGTTTTAAGGGGTCTAAAAACATACAGAACGAAAATTACATTTTGGAATCACAGTTTGTTAGTTCCAAATCTTCTTTTTATTATTATTCATTTTGCTCATCATTTATTTTATTGATACTGTGGACACCCCCACACCCAAAAAATCGGGTTTTTAAGGGTTTGGTCACACACTGGACTTTTAGTGATGTGACTTTTTGTATGTTTGTGTTTCTAGGGTAAGGTGTGTGTGTGGGTCCCTTTTTCTTATTTTTATTTTAAGAGTCGCCACCAACCATTGGTTTTGTGTTAGGTGTGATTGGTCACCTGTAGGTCTAAATTATTTTAAGTTACCTAATTAACTAAACCAAAGGATAGTATCCCATTTTAATTTATTTCAAATGTTATATTTTTAGTGAAGAAATAAGATACTTGGCATTTTGAATTATGACACACACACACACACGCGCGCATATATATATATATATATAAATATATATATATACATGTGAGTATTTATTTACATATAACATATCATGTGAATATTTATTTCAAAGAGTATTTATAATCAAAGCATATGAGGTAAATATATATAGCATGTGAAGGAGATTTACCACGTAGCTAGAAATAGTATATACAATAGCATGTGAATTTTTATTTACTACATAGATAGCATGAGAATACTATACACAATTGCAACATAAAAATAAAAGAAGATGGTTGGAAGGGTAGCATATTGTTGTCATCCACCACATTTTCTCATTTTTACCATTCAAAAAATATGACAATGGACATATGTTAGTGCCAAATAAAAGAGAGACTATGTAAGCTTGATTGTTGCCAATGGGTTCAATGGAATTGAACCATAGACACAAATCCCTAAAGATGCAATCCTAGGGAAAAGTTTTAAATAACGATGCATAATGGACAATTTTGAAAATAATTTTCCTTTGAAAACATTAATTTAATTAATTTTTTTTGAAAGGAAAGTTCTAGAAAGAGACTTTTTTTTATGAAGAAAAATTTGTTATTATGAAAAGGAAAGGTTTTATATTTTTGAGAAGGGAAACTTCTAGAAAACAACTTCATCAACTTTTTTTTTAGAAAAGAATCTCTTTTGAACAAGAAATATTTGAAATAGGAAGAAAATCTCTTCTTCTTCTTTTTCAAAAAAAGAAAAAAGAGTTTAATTAAAAATAAAAATAAAAAGGAAGGGAATGCCATTTTTTTAGGGGGACCCGAAAATACTAGGATATTTTAATTTTTCTAAAAAAAAACATTTTTGAAAAAACATTAGTTTTAAGATGACAAAAGAAAAGTAAGAAAAAGTTTCATGGTGTTACAAGTCAGAAAAAGATTCATGGTGTTAGGTTCTAAAAGTTTAGAACAATTGGCAAACCGTGAGCACAAACTTGTCTAAAAGTTTAGAACAATTGGCAAACCGTAAGCACAAACTTGTCTAGGTATAGATCTTAGAGTCTATAGAGTTTATTAGACAATGCTCAAGGTGTTACAAGTCAGAACACAAGAAAATACAAGCTGCAGAAAGAAGAATTCAAATTCAGTGAAATCCGACCGATCGAAAATTAGATCCGACCGATCAAAAATCGCAGACATGAAATTTCTGCAGAATTCTATTTCAGTTCAATCTCTGCTTAAACATTTTGGGTTTCAAGTGAAACACTTCTAGTATATAAAGGAAAACCCTAACTACGTTTTCAGAGCTTTTTGGGACTTTGGAGGTGCTCTTGTGAGATCTAAAAGGTATTGTGCATTCCTCTTTCAAAGTCACTACTAGAAATCATTCTCATATCATTAGATCCGGTAGATCTAAAGTTGCTGCAACAAGATCAACAACTACTGATGATCTAAACCTTCAAGGGTGGTCTTAGAGTCACAAAATAGAGAGTTTGTGTGGCTAAACCTTTGAGTGGGATCTCAAAGTCACAAACGTGGGAGTTTGTGTTCTGCAAATCCAAGGAGAGAAGGAGTCCGTGGATTCGGAGCTTGCACTTGGTCGTGTCAGTAAGTTACTACATGAGGTAGTAATAGATTTAGGGTTAAATCTGATTGTAAAAATTTCGATTCTCTTATAGTGTATTTACTTTACCTTAAGGATAGTTAGGTCAAATCCTCTCCAAGTTTTTACCTTAAAACGGTTCGTTTCATTGGTTTTCCTAGGTCATCATATCGTGGTGTTATTTACTTTTCCGCTACTTTGCATGATATGATTTGTTTGTGTTTAATCTAGATCTGAATAATTAATCTAAGTAATCACTTGGTTAATATATTAGGTTAAACAATCTAGTTTAAGGGGTCTAAAAGAACAAACAAGTAGTATCAGAGCAGGTTAGCTCTTGTTTTTAGGTTTCTTTAACCTAGAGTTGATCCTTAACCCCTGCTGTCATGAAACACGGCCACTCTCTAGTGATCCCCCCACACTTTGATGGGCATAACTATGCTTACTGGAAAATTAGGATAAAAGCCTTCTAGAAATCTATTAATGAGAGAGTGTGGCTGTTTGTTGAGAATGGTTGGGAAAGACCAACCACTGCTATTGGTGAATGGACTACTGCCCAAAAGAAAGCAGCAAGCTTTAACAGTAAGGCTATGAATGCAATATTCAATGCTGTTTCTATGGAAGAATTCAAGAGAATCTCAAATGTGGAGATTGCTCACACTGCATGGAACATCTTACAAACAGTGCATGAAGGCACTAAGGCAATAAAGATCAATAAATTGCAGCAGTTGACCTCTAGATTTGAAAGTATTAAGATGTCTGATGATGAATCTTTTGATGAATTCTATGCTAAGTTGAATGATATTGTCAATTCTGCTTTTAATTTGGGTGAAATTTATGATCAACCTAAAATTATTAGAAAGATTCTTATATCATTAGCTGAGAATTTCAGACCTAAAGTAACTACCATAACTGAAAGTAAAGATGTTGACTCTATTCATGTAGATGAACTTGTAGGATCTCTTCAGTCCTACGAATCTAATTTACCAAAAACTAGAAAATCCAAATCTATGGTTTTGAAATCTGTTAATGATGTTGATGATTATGGATTTGATGATGAACTTTCTTCTACTGAGATTGCTTATCTTGCCAAGAACTTTAAAAATTTTCCAAGAAATAATAATAGGAGGGCAAGAAATAGAAACAATGTTGATACTGAGAATGTTAAGAAGAATGACACTGCCAAAAACATTAATGTTCAAAAATCAAAAGATAAAGTAGGTCAATCTTCTAATAGTTCTTTAGGACAACAATGTTATGGTTGTCAGGGTTATGGTTATCTAAAATTTGAGTGTCTAACCTTCTTAAAATCAAAAGGTAAAGTTATGGCTGATACTCTGAGTGATGATGAAGTTTCTGATCATAAGTCTAAAAGTGATCAAGAAGGAAACTTCATGGCTTTCACTGCTACTACTGTAGTAAGTGAAATTGAGGCTGCTAATGAGAACCCTTCTGAAGGGGAACTCTCTGAGAATGCAGATTTGCAAGAAGCTTACAACAAGCTTTGTAAGATGGCAGCTAAAGATGCCATGAGTGTTGAATCAGGGTTTAAAAAGATAAACACTCTTGAACAAGAAAAGAAGAATTTGCTGCTAAAGTTGTTTGATGCTAATGAACTCTTGAATTTTGATAAAATTGAGAACATGTCCTTGCTTGAAAAGGTTAAAAGTTTGGAATTAGAATTATCTATTGCTAGAGAACAAATAGATAGAACTTCTACCTCTAATAGAATTAGAATTATTTGTGATGTAATTGAGCATTTTATTGTATTGGGTTGTTCTTGTATTTGAGCATTTCATATTGTATGTGAGTTTTGTCACGGATTGCTAAAGGAGAAAATTGTTAGGTTCTAAAAGTTTAGAACAATTGGCAAACCGTGAGCACAAACTTGTCTAGGTATATATCTTAGAGTCTATAGAGTTTATTAGACAATTCTCAAGGTATTACAAGTCAGAACACAAGAAAATACAAGCTGCAGAAAGAAGAATTCAAATTCAGTGCAATCCGACCGATCGAAAATTAGATCTGACCGATCGAAAATCGCAGACATGAAATTTCTGCATAATTCTATTTTAGCCCAAACTCTGCTTAAACATTTTGGATTTCAAGTGAAACACTTCTAGTATATAAAGGAAAATCCTAACTACATTTTCAGAGACTTTAGAGGTGCTCTTGTGAGATCTAAAAGGTATTGTGCCTTCCTATTTCAAAGTCACTACCGGAAATCATTCTTATATCATTAGATCCAGTAGATCTAAAGTTGCTGCAACATGACCAACAACTACTGATGATCTAAACCTTCAAGGGTGGTCTTGGAGTCACAAACTGAAGAGTTTGTGTTGCTAAACCTTTGAGTGGGATCTCAAAGTCACAAACGTGGGAGTTTGTGTTCTGCAAATCCAAGGAGAGAAGGAGTCTGTGGATTCGGAGCTTGTACGTGGTCGTGTCAGTAAGTTACTACATGAGATAGTAATAGATTTAGGGTTAAATCTGATTGTAAAAATCTCGATTCTCTTATAGTGTATTTACTTTACCTTAAGGATAGTTAGGTCAAATCATCTCCAGGTTTTTACCTTAAAATGGTTCGTTTCATTGGTTTTCCTAGGTCATCATTTCGTGGTGTTATTTACTTTTCCGCTACTTTGCATGATATGATTTGTTTGTGTTTAATCTAGATCTGAACAATTAATCTAAGTAATCACTTGGTTAATATATTAGGTTAAACAATCTAGTTTAAGGGGTCTAAACGAACAAACAAAAGAGATTCTTTTATCCACAAAAGTAAAGAGCTTGAATTTAAATGACAATAAAAGTAAAGGTTGATTAAAAAGGTTTCTTTTTTTTGGATTCTTCTTAAATAAGTTTTAATCTATTCCAAGCCTTATGGGTTCTTTATCAAAAAGAGATGGGAGTTCTAAGCCATCAACCATCCTTGAGACAACATACGCATATTGTGCTTTACTTAAGGTTTAAAGGAATAGATAGAAAATCTTTTTCATAGGTGATGAGATAGTGTGTGTATATATATATTTATATATATAACAAAAGAAATAAGAGGTGCAATAAATAAAAAGGAATGGGGGTTAGCAAAATGTAAATGGGATGACAATAATGTAAAGGGGATGGGGAATGAGCATTAAAATAAATGGGTTGACAATAAAATAAAAGGGAAGAGGGAAGAACATTAAAGTAAATAGGATAACAATATAACAAGATAAATCTATGAACAAAATATAAAGAGTTCCTAAATGCCTAAAAAAGATGAGACTCCTTCCCCCTTAGGGGTACTTATATTAGGTCTAGGTTTAGGTTCAATACCCATCTAGGAATTTAACAGCAATATCACAACCATCCACAAATAATATAAGCATAAAGAAGTAAAGAGATATACATACACAACCACATAAATAAATGCTAGGAACTTAAAGTAATAAAGTAAAGAGACAACAAATAAAGAAAAGGAATTTCATATATAAGATGAATGATGTTTACATAGGAAGAAATAGAAGGGGGAGATTGGGGGGGGGGGGGGGAATGGTTGTAGCTATTAGGAAGCTACCTCATCCCTACATCTCACCCACAAAGATAACAATAAAGATGAAAAGGGGCTGACTTTTTGTGAAGTGTTTCCTAAAGAGAGGAGAGAGAAAATTATTTTGAATTTTTCTAGGTTTTTTTCTGACTTTTTCTGATTTTTCTCCGTTCCGATTTCTTCAAACTTTATATCTCTTGAAAGCTTTGGATGTATAGTTTCCATAGGTTCTGATCTTGTGAGATTTGGGGTTACGGTCGTCAAGATATTGTGTTCGAAACGGAGGTGACACAACTTAGGAAATTTTGTGACCTTTTTCCTTGAAAAATCCATTCCTTCCAATCCGTGGCAGACATCATCGAGCCCTTTTTGTGAGAGGTAGTCGAAGCTTCATTCTTCAAACTGGTTCAAATGGATCGCTCCAATTCTTGCCCAATTTGTCCAGTTTTTTGTACAAAATTAGTCCAAAAATAGTATGTTTAACCTAAAAAAAGTGAAACTTTTAATTAGGATTTTGAGTTTTTATTTATATCTCATCCGTTTTAACTCCAATTTTGATCCATGAACTATCGTTTCGAAGGGAAAACTATGACCTACGAAATGGTCCAAATTCAACTCGATCAAACAGTCAGATTAAAAAGTCATCTTTTTGACCATTCTTAGTTAGGGTTTTTGGTCTTAATTGCTATTAGAGAGGTTTTAAATGTTGCAATTGTTTTGACGCATGAATGGGGGTCGGAAAAAATATGGTGTTATTGTATGACTCATTAATTATTTATATAGTTTTGATATATTTACATATAATTTTTTAACTAAGCCGTACATTGCATGGAAATATACTAGGGTTTTATTTTTATTTTTAATAAAAAAAAATCTTTCAAATACCTATATTGTATGAAATATAGGGAAAAAAAAGTGTCCAAGTTTAGAATGGGATGAAGATACTAAACATGGAATCCACAAAAAGATTTCATTTTGTATCTAGAACTTCCTTATGACGTTGAGGTGTTGTTAAATTAAGGATAAGGATTACGTAGAAAACTTGCGCATGTTGCTAGTACTAGTTAGCTGTTGAATGAATTTTTGCTCTCATTCATTCTTATCAAAAAAAATAAAACAACCCCAATCATGCACTTTGATTATACGTATGAATGGGTAAGGTGAACCCCAACCATGCAGCTGATCATTTAAAAAATTTTAAATGTTTGTACGACAAATTATCTATAAACTCGGTATAGCCGACCACACATTTAACTTAACTAGGAAGAAAAGTGTGTACTTCTATTTCACAACTTCACACGGACAGTTCGCATTGTGATAAAATAAAACACTAAAAAACTTCCCCTCCAAATATGACCGAATTAAAATCGTGTGGTTGTGGAGGTACGCGGTTTAAACTTCCACTCCAAGTAATAGCTTAGCAAGGTTGACTTTTAGGCTGTCTTCAGTTCACATCACGATTTATAAAGTTATAAATACACATACACCCCTTACCAACTTCCTCACTATAAACTCACTTCCTGAGCTTTGATTTGAGCGACGCTTGAGAAAATGTCTCACCACGGAAATCATCATCATACTCCCCCCCACGGTGTGGGACATCATGGAGGACATGGACATGGACTTGGTCATGGCATAGGACATCACGGTGGACATGGACTTGGTCATGGCGGAAGAGGAGGGCATTGTCATGGTGGCGGTGGGCATCACAGCGGTCATGGTCCTCATGGAGGGGGCCATCATCATGGAGGTGGAGGAGGAGGGCATTGTCACGGTGGTGGGGGACATCAACCACATGCTCATCATGGTCATGGCGGAGGACATCACCCTCATGGTCATGGCCGAGGAAATCATCCACATGGTCAGCATGGTGGCGGACATGGACAACAACACGTTTTCTTGTTAACTATGTGATATTTTTTCAACACCCATAGGCTATAGCTAGAGTGATGACAGATATTAGGAATTTAGGCGGCTACATGTATTGTAATAAATCAGTGTCCTTTTATTTTTATTTTTTTACGTTAAACAATACGCCCCTAATCGTATTTCTGAAATTATGGGAATGATATGTTTTCTTGTTGACGATGTGATATTTTCAACACCTATGGCTGGTGTTTCGACAGATATTAGGCTATATGTAATGTAATAAATCAGTGCCAATTTTCTTTTAGATTTTATGTTAAACAATAAGCCCATAATATGTATTTCTGAAATTATGGGAATGATATGTTGTTTAGCTAGTATAATGAACGCATATTTGATGTTTATATAACCCGGTTGTTCAGAGCTGGATTTCATTGGTTTCAATGAAACGTTGATTTATCTCTCTCTCTCTCTCTCTCTCTCTCTCTCAAATTAGATTCCAATATATTTAATTTATAATGAAGTTGTTCAAGAACCAAATCTCAATTCATTTCAACAGACATTAAGTACTTTTTCTCCCTCGGTATAAAATGTGATAAATTAATTAGTAAATTCATTTGAAATTTGCAAAGTGTTTGTCCCTGTAAGATTTTAGAATTCACTTTTTAGATACTAGAAGAGATATATAATCTATAAAAGGTTAGGGTATAGGCACTTACTTCTTTAGCAAATCGGAATAAATTACCAACAGCTAGCAAACATTCACGCATGCACCTGGCGCATGGATCAAGCCATCCTCTCTATATGCTCCAACTGGTTTATAGATGGCTTTCGATATGGCAATAATCTGCCCTAATATTTAAACAGTAAGAGATATAGGATTTTGTCTAGTGTTTTGAGTGAAAAAGGGGACCAAGACTTAATTTCCATGGTGGACACCCTCCCATCATGAATCAGGTTTAAAACTCTGTATTCCACCTTACATGAGACTAGTGCACAAGTCCAAAATAAAGGAGTACTGCGACCCATTATTAAATATAACCACAACATAGTAAAGGACACTCATGCATATTAACTAATTAAGTTACATTCAACTCGCTTTAAGAAAACAAAAATCCAATTAATAGATGTCCAATTCTTACATGTTCAACAATCGGATCTCATCCATTTCAACACACATTAATCCCTTCTCTTCTTATACAAACTACGCATCGTATAACTTTGCAAAAGTTACTCATTTTTTTATATTTCAGATTTCTAACGGTTAAAAAAAACTGTTACATGTTTATTACTTTCAAACTCATTTTCCTAATTAATAGCATTTTGTTTCTCTTTATTTATTACTTTTCACCTCACTATTGGGCACCTTGCCATAGTGAAAACCACCGGATGAATATATTGTAACGTCCCAGTTAGTTAAAAAAAAAGAGTGTAAGATCAAATTTTTTTGGGTTCCCACGTGCCCCACCTAACCCCACTACCCACCACTCATTTTCACTCATCCCTTTACTCTTTGGCCGGCTCACTCTTCCTTTCTTTTCATTTTTTGTTTTCTCTCATATACTCCTCTCTACTCTTACATGCTCTCACCGGTACTTCCACACCACCACCACCACCATTTCCACCATCATTTTCCGGCAAGATCACCAGAAAATTGTTGTGAACCCATAAACACCTTCACATCATTTATTTGAGGTAAAAATTTCTAATCTTTTTGGTGGGTTTTACACTTTTGCTTGAGGTTATTTTATCTAAGCTTTAATAATGATACCCATGTGATTTATGAGCATTAGAAATGATATTTATGTGTTTGCATGTATGGGTTTTGTGTTGGTGGAATTATTTGACGAGTGGATATATGGTTTGTGCTAATGATGACTACCTAAGGTTTATTTATGGTGGAAAATTTAGGGGTTTTGAGTTATAACATGTGATAGTTGGTAAATCTAATTTTTCCATTGCCATTGGGTTTATTTGGAGTTAGTTGAAGTTCTAAATTTCTTGTCTTGGAGGATATTTTGATTTTGCTTTCATGGGTCTCTTAATGATGTAGTGTAAATTTTATAGAAGCTAGTCATGATGTCGGAGATGATATTAAATGGGTTAACTTTATAAATTGGAGTTTCTGCCTTGTGAATCAATTTGTTGATAAACTTTGGAAGTGGAAATATGTTATTATTGATGAGATTAAATACTAGGCTTGCCTAATTAAGTGCTCATTTGGCAATTCCTAAATTGTAGCTAGATACAATTTCAAGCTCTATGCTTATTGTGATAGGTTTACTTGATATTTTTTAGGTTCTAGCTAATCTTCTTGGAGCTTGGAGAATTAGGCTTTTGCGGTTGCGAGGTAAGTAGCTTTTTAATAGGATTTTTGGAAAATAATCATGTTTTATAAATGTTGTTTTTGGGTCAAACACATTTTGGAAAATTATATATGGATATATGTTTTCTTAAAAGTATTGTGTTGTGACCCTATTATATATTATTATATATGAAAAGTGCATCATATTTGGCATTGCATTTGGGAAAATGCATGAATTGTTGATATGGAAAAATGAGCATCTTTTATTTAATCTTTGATAAGGAAATCTTGGAATTCATGGTATATTAGAAAACTTGAAGATGCTTATCTTGTCTTGTTATGTGGGAAATTGATAGAAAATCTTTTGACAAGAATGAAGTTGAAAACCTTACAAACTTTGTGGAAGTTAAACTATTTAAAGTTTTTCTGAAACTACCTAGATATGAACTATGTGTTTCAAAGTAATGTAACCTGTGAGCTGTTTTAACACCATGCCATGTGTGATTTTCCAATGATCACCCAATTTAGTTTCCATAGTCTTTGTGACAATGGAATCAAATCTAGTTCAGTGCCCTTTCATTTTGGATGACGCGTTCTTCCCTGCTGCCCATGGGGGGAAAAGGTTCCTTGATTGTGTGTGGGTGAGGCTGCTGCCCATGGGGCCAAGAGACCACATGCAAGAGAGTTCCTATTTGACGTGCTCTCTCTGCTGCCCATGGGGGAAGAGAAAAACCTTGAGAGTATGGGTGAGGCTGCTGTCTATGGGGCCAAGAGTCTGCATACCAAAGAGGACAATATCATGCCAGTTGTGAATGGGTGGATCCCCTGACTGGTCTATGTGGTAGTGTGGTATATTTGTGATAAGTTACCTTATGTTAAATATTATGGCTTTGGAAATTATATTGTTGGTGCTCACAGATTATAGTATATAGTTTCAAGGTATTTACTTTGAGAAACTTTATATTTCATTATTAAATCATTCTTGTCATATTATTATTATTGAAGATGAAAATTGCATTTCCCCCACCCCCATTAAATATGCTACTTACTGGGCTCTGTCTCATTCCATTATTTTATAAACTTTTCAGAATAGGCAACGATTTTTTGAGACAGCTTTTTAGTGGCTAATAGTAGTTAGACTAACTACTAATGGAGGCTGAACTTTGTAAATGAGATATTAGATGTTGTACATCTTAGAATAGGCTTGAGTCATTCTTTTGTATATTATAGTTGTTGTGACGTTTTTCCCACTGATGGGACAAGCTGATGATATGTAATTATTTATTCAAACCTCTATTCTTTTGTGGCCATTGGTCCTTGTAATTATTGCTTAGAGCTCTGACTTACTCTGAGAGTATATTCAATTGAATTATTATGATAATTTTTTATATTGGTACTGGATATGATTTATGTGGATTGGATTGTCCAAAAAGGAAAAAAATCTACAGGAACTTTGAGATGTCTTTCTCATGCTTTGGACCCTTTAGGGTTTGGGGCGTGACATATACTACGCAAGGTGGTTTATCAACATGTCACAAATCTCAAAATCCAGCATGCATCAAGGTTTTGAAACCCAGACCGTTCATTGAACCGTAAAAGGGAGAGGTTTAAGATTTTTGAGGTCGAATCGAGGTTGAACCGTGATGATGTCATAATTAATTTAATAATTAATTAAAGCCTAAATATAGATATTAAATTTATAAAACTAGTCAAATTGACTAATATATCTATATATGTAAGGGAAATTTAATTATTTTCAAGCATATATTTAATAATTAAATAAGAAAGTCAATAAAATAAAATAATAACCATGAAAACATTAAAATTTATGATTAATTTTTGAAGTAAAGTTGAATATCTTTGAAGGATTTTAATTATAATATTTTTTTTATTCCTTGTAAGAGATGGATAATTTAATTAAGTAGAATAAAATTGTGTTAAGTTGTTTTTATTAAAAAAAAAAATTGCTAAGGGGTTGGACCTCACGGTTCTTGCCACCGATTCTGCATGAACCTTGCGGTCCAACCCCGGTTTTAGGGGTTCACAGAATTGCTACATATTCCTGGTTCTCTATGCTTAAAAAACCGAATTTCAATCCAGTTCTCGGTTTTCCCGCTCCGACCTCCCGGTCCGATCCGGGTCTGAAAACAGTGGCATGCATGTTCACATGTATATATTTATTCCTATCCAAACAGTGGAAATTGGATTTTTTTTTTTTTTTTTTTTTGCTAAATATGTGGAAATTGGATTTACTACAATGATTATATATATATATATATATATATATATATATATATATATATGACCATACCCTTTTTTTAGTCAAGCAAACAAAGAATGGGTAAGCAAGCCAATATTCACATGCTCAACAATTTATCCATATAAATATGCCTTTAAATTAAAACACTGTTCATAATATGGAAAATCCAATCCTACTCTAAATATGCTTGGAAATGAATCACAAAGTATATTCACACCATAGACATACAAGCACACAACATTTTATTCAAACAATGGAGCATGAAAACAAAGGGAAAAGAGGTGGAAAAAAAAGGCTTAGAAATTACCATTGAAGGTGAAGGCTCTAGAAAATTCAGGACATTTTCAGAGTGTTTGGAGACCTTGGAGAGGATATTTGATGCTTATGGAAGAGTGGAGAAGGCCTGGAATTCCGGCATCAGTTCCCTGCCAAAAACGATATTGGTTTGTCACTCCTCTTTGCTATTATCCTCCTTTTCATTTTCTCCACAAACCTTCATCTCCCATCCCCAAGCTCCCCACCTAGTGCATCGTAAAAACTGATCCCGTCTTTCAGGCCAAGCCCTCTTCCTCCCCAAGCCCTTATCTCTCTTACTCACGCGCCCAAAGCGTATTGTGAAAACTGAACCCATCTGGAAAAACTATGCACACAACTGCGTCACTTCCAATGGTTCCATCCACAACCACAAAGTTGTTTTGGTAAATTTAAAGCTGGTTTGTTGGTATTCACGTGTCCCTCGCATTAAAACGGCATAGAGACAGTGTTCCTTATTTGACCAAGGTTATGACAATATTTCATTCTCCAATAGTATGTTAAGATTGTTGGAAGAGCTCTATTAGTACATAAAAAATCAAGAAATTAAAGTCTTCTATTCAAGTAGACAACCATAAGCTATATAGAAGGTCTTTCATACAAGAGTATCATCTTCTACCACCAGCTATCCAACAATGAATGAAAAGCATAACTAACGAGGGCATTTAATGATGTAACGGATGACCATTACCCAAAAACTACATGCCCATTAAATTAGAGGACACTTTAATCAGAGCAATAATTGATAAGTGCAAAAAGTATCGTCCATAGCCAGCATTTAATACTAGCATTTATAGAAGAATAACTGTCTACAATTACTCCAAGCAATAGACAAATAGTCGTTGCCTCACTAATTAGGTCAGACATTATTCCAATCATATAAATACACAACATTAATTGACAGACAACCAATAGTTGGAAGATATGACTATAAAAAGACAACACATCTCCACAAATAGAGGTACGTGCTCCATGAGACAGAGATTGCTTTTGACTCTCTAAACTACCATATTTTTTTTTGGTTAAACAAAGAGTCTATAAAAACTAACCCGAGAAGGAACGGGTTTCAGTAGTTACAGAAGTTTCAGATATAGCAGTTACATTAGGAGCATTGCTACTAGCACTGTCAAAAAATAATACATCCAACATAGATAAGGGAAGGGTAACATAGTAAACAAAAGCCTCCTAATATAAACTACCCATCTTAGCAAGAGAGTCGACTGCTTGGTTGGCCTCCCTGTAGCAGTGGGTGAGCTGGACCTGATGGAAAGCTTGGAGAATGTCCCAACATTCAGCCTCCAAAGGCTGGGTTAGTCTATTATGGAAGATGAGGAGGTTATGAGCTTAACTACATCAGATGAGTCCACATTCACTATAAGATTGTGAATATTAAATTGTTTTGCCATGCAGAGCCCTTCTCGCAAGGCCTATAGTTCAACCATTAGGACTGTTGTGGTGCCTACTGGTTTTGAGAATCCTTGGATCCAATTCCCATTTGAATCTTAGAGTAAGCCACCAGCACCAGCGCGACCATTGATTATGGAGGCATCAGTATTCAGCTTATGCCAACCAGGTTGGGGTTTGGACCATTTGGCGTTAAGTTGAGGCCTTGCACGGGAGGGTTTGGTTGAGGCTGTAAGGAAATTGAATTCCAAGGCTTTTGCAACACATTCTTTTAGTAGTTGCTGTTTTGGATGTTTTTCTTGGTAAGTGACACAATTCCTGTTAGTCTATAGGGACCAAAGGCCAAAGAGAAACAAAGTGGGCCATGGAATGCCATGGTGCTGAGAGACCAGTACAGAGGTGCAGTTGACATGCATCCAATCTGAGAGGGGAAGGCCAAAGGAGGTGTATAGCCCTAAAGGAGGGCCAAGTTGATTCCAGAAGCTGACTGAGTAGGGGCATTCTCTGAGCATGTGGCTTATGGACTCGATGTGTGAGTTACAGATGGAGCAGCACTGATCCAGGCTTAAACCTCTTGAACCCAAAACTTCTTTAACAGGGATACTATTATAAGAGCAAAGCTAGATAAAGAGAATGAATTTTGGAGGGACTTTGAGTTTCCAAATCTAGAAGAGAGAGGAAGTGGTCGGGTTCAAAACATATAAACCTTTTACTGCATTATAGGCAGTTCAAAGGGAGAAGTTACCATCACTAGTGAAGGCCCAAGCAACCAGATCATCCACCTGGGAAGCTAAGTCTGTGGGTATAGCTTGGATGAGTTTAATAGCATTATCAGAAAGATCAAATGAGAGCTGAAGATTCCAGTTACCATAATTATCAATAGCATGACTTACTAGCTGAGTTTCCTCTCCAATATTGAGTGGACCAATGAATTGGGCTTTTAGTGGACCATTTGAGGTCCAGTTATCATACCATAGGGAGGTAGAAGCACCTGTGGTGATTACTTTCCTTAATCCGCTATCCAAGAAGGGCTTTGCTACTTTGCATGCTGCCCACGTGTGGGAGCAGGAGCCTTTAGATGCCTATGGGTTCCTGCTGGAATTACTAGAGAGGTATTTAGCTTTTAAGACATGGGCCCAAGGGGAGGGGTCCTCTGACAACAATTTCCAATTAAGTTTAACAATGAGAGCAAGATTTCGCGGTCTTGTTTCATGGATACCCAACCCACCATGGTCTTTTGGCCAAGTAACAGTGTCCCAGTTCACAAGGTGCATTTTCCTTTTTTCAGGGGTTGAGCCCCACAGAAAATTCATGTTGGCACGGTCAATTTCTTTGTAAACTCTACTTGGGAGCAAGGCCCCCTACATGACATAGTCAGGAATTGCGCTTGAAGAAGACTTGATGAGAGTCCTCCTACCAGCAAGGGAGAGGAGACTTGCTTGCCATCCTACTAGTTTTTCTTGCACCTTGTGAATGACGAAATTAAAATCCCTAGAACCACGGTCAGAGAATTTTAGCAGGAACCACAGATATTTGTCAAATTTCCGTGCTTCTAAAATGCCCAGAGAAAAACATATTGCACTTCTAGTCTCGTTAGGAGTGTTTTTGAGAAAAGAACTCTAGATTTTTCCTTGCTAACTCTCTATCCAGATAGATGACAAAAAATAGTTTGCACTTCATCAATTGCCTCACTATTCTTAGGACTAGCTTGACCGAAGAGCATTAGGTCGTCGGCAAAAAATAGATGAGAGAAAGCTGGGCTGGATCTAGAGGCTTTGATGGGCTTCCATGTGTTGTTTGCAATTTTGTCTTGGATAAGGAGTCCAAGATATTCAAGGCACAGTATAAAAATGTATGGCAATAAAGGGTCTCCCTGATGGATGCCACGGGATGGACTGAAAGCAGGGAGCTTACCACCATTGAAGAGCATAGAAACTGAGGTTGAAGAGATACAATCCATAATAATGACAATGAGGTTTGAGGGAAAATTAAAGTGTACAAGGACTTCCTTGATAGAACTCCATTCAAGGCGATCAAAGGCTTTTTCAAGATCAATCTTTAACGCCATCGTGCCATACCTCCCTTTTTTCTTTTCGATAGCTCTTTGGAGTTTTAATTTAAACATCGTAGACCTTTAGGCCGGTGCCACACCAATGTCCCCTCTGATAAACCATTTCTTTCTTGCAGGCACGTCGGACATTCCATTGCCACTTCTTTGAAAATATCTTCCACTGAAGGTGAGTTTTCACTCTAACAAACTCCATGATAGAATAACTTCATTTAGGATTCACAAAATCAAATGAGGAAAGGATCTTTAACACTCTCGAATCACTAGCATACATTTGACACCTTAATAAAAGAGTAGATTATTAAAATACTCGTGATGAGGAATTAGAATAAGAGACACGAAGTCCACAAATTCCATCAACATTGACAATGGAGTGTGTGTGTGTATGAGAGAGGAAAATTAGGTACTCCTCTTCCTTGCAACCCTCTCCCATATTCGACTAAACCCACCAACTAGACACTAATTGTGTGTGTGTATATATGATTGGGGAGAGCAACATATTGTCTTGGTTTTAATTGGTAGGGACCTTTCCGGCAATGTGTGAGTCTCAAATCGAAGCTTGTCTAATTAATGTATTATAAATCTGGTTTAAAACGCTAATATTACTATTTTTGTGTGTATTCTAATAAGTATTACTGTTTACTCAATAATTAAAAAAAATGTAGGGATGTTTATCACACATTGGTTGTGTATGTCTAGTGTCTGCTGTTTATAAACACAGTCTACAACTACAAAGGTTATGCCATTTTGTAGTTGTACTCTGGTTATGTAATGTATTATAAACTCGGTTTAAAACACTAATATTACTATTTTCATATGTGTTCTAATAAGTATTACTGTCTACTATATATATATATATATATATTTATATAAATATATAGCGATGTTTATCCCACATTAGTTGTGTGTATCCAGTGTTTGCTGTTTATAACCTTAGTCTACAACTATAAATGTTAGACTCTTTTGTCATTGTACTCTGATCATGTAATGTATTATTATAAATCCGGTTTAAAACACTAATATTACTATTTTCATGTGTTTCCTAATAAGTATTACTGTTTACTAAAATATATATATATATATTTTTAAGGATGTTTATCTCACTCTACAACTACAAAGGTTCCATTTTGTAGTTGTACTCAATCAGGACTATGCTAGCCCACACCATAAAAAATGTCAACACTCCAAGCATAAGCACAATCCTACAAAGATAATCTGCCTCTGGTTGTGTGGAAACTACAGGATCATCTTTAAATGAAGCAGCGGGGTAGAAGTGAAGAAAGATTCTTGAAAGCATCATAGGAACTAGCCCAGCGAATATAATTCTTACACCTTGCATTGCATACACGGCTGCGATGAATGCTCCGTGAGTTTTTTTGTTGGAGTACTCGGACATGATTACGGCCGAGATGGGATAGTCTCCACTGATACCAAGCCCTAGCCAGAACCTGAAGAAACAAAGTGTTTTGACAACAGTTTCTTTGCTTGCATCAAAGGACAAGCCGGAGCATATGGCGCAAATGATGGTGAGAGTTAGAGACTGATGCTGTAGTCTTTTTTACGGCCAAGTTTGTCACCAATCCAACCGAAGAATAGGTGGCCTGTGAGAGTACCAATTAGGGCAACACCAGTTACAGCGTAGTAAAGGTGGCCCAAGAGTTTTGAGACTGTTGAGATGCAGAAAATGTTGTATGCATCAGTGAAAAACCCCATTCCAGCAATGATAATGGTTGTGATTTGGTTCCACTGCATGCAGGCAGAGTCAAGGGCTTCAAGCACTTTTAATTTTAAAGCCATTTTTGTATTCTGGTTTATTTGATGAAGTTTGTGTGTAGTTTTGCTCCTTTTATATAGTTGATCTATGAAGGGAAAAGATAATGAATAGGCCAACGTATAATCCAAGGTTCATTTTGGAGGAATGGAGAAGAAATTAACAGCATTTAACGGATATTCTATTCACATGGATACAATAAAAGGTATTCTTTATCAAAAAAAGATTATTAAAAAAAAAAAAAAAAAAGAAGACAAATTTATTACTTTTATCAACAACAAAAAAAGATTTATCAAAAAAGACAAATTTATTACTTAACTAGTATATATGCTGTTAGAGTTTGATTAATCCACCAGCCATTTACTTCCCCAAAACTTTGTAGAAATCTAACTAGTTAGAAGATCAAAGTTGAAAATTATTAAATGAACCTATTTTAATTTCCCTGAATATGATAGCCTTTGTACGTATCAATTTGTCACTCCTACATCCGACAAATTTTCCTCTTTAAAAAAAAAATGTGGCATCGAAATTGATCGTGTACCAGCCTGGCTTGGTCAATGCATTTCATTATAAATGGTTCTTAATCTTGGGATCTTGAAGAAGAATCAAACACACTATTACTAAGTCAAGGGCCTTATAGTTGAATTGGCACATCTCCTTGCACAAAGTGTTTGGGGGTTTAGGGGGGGAAATTATTCGAACTGCGGGATTAGCAGCATATTGTAATTATCTCTCAAAAAAAAAAAAAAAAAAAAAAACACACACACACACACGCTATTACTATATTCTCAGTAACAGTCCAAATATACTTCCCTAGCATATTGAGAGTTGTGTTCAAATATACTTCTTGTCGAATTATAAAAGTTTATAATTTTTTGCTTTTTGTCTCACCATTTACCAAATATATAATAAAAATGAGCATATTTAATTTTAAAATTAACGATATTGTTAGGTTCTAAAGAGTTAGGAACTAATGTATTTAGAACTCTAATGTGTAATGTTGGCAAACCATGATCAAAACAGTTGTTAGTCTTGTTTAGACTTGCTCAAAGTGTGTGCGTTGTATGTAAAGTTGGAATCGAGTGGCTGCAGAAGTATTAGTGACTTTCGGCCTGGCTCGATCGATCGAAAAATAGGCTCGATCGATCAAAAGTCGGCCAGAACGTTTTTCTGCAGAATTTCCAACTCAGCCCTAAGCCCATATGATGTGTAGGGTTAAGTGTTTTACTCCTAGTATATAAAGGAAACCCTAAGCACGTTTTTATTAGGTTTTTAGAGAGAGAAGAGTGTGCCTCTTATATATTTAGGGTTTTGTACCCAAAAGCTCTCTAAGGACTTGGTTGCTCATATTGCTGTTTGTGTAAATCTCTTGTGAGATCTGTGAGGAGCTTTCCTTTACACAAGCTTAGGATTATCAAGAGGAGATTTCTTCAAGAGCTTGATGATCATTCAGTTGTTGCCATAAGAGCTTAAAAATACACAAGCGGGTGTGCTTGTATTTGCTGGAGAATCTAAGAAAGAAGGAGTCCGTGGTCTCGAAGCTTGCACGTGGTCGTGTCAGTAAGTTTTTACTGGTGGGTAGCAATAGGATGTTAGTGGTTTAAGTCGCTATTGTAAAATTTCGATTCTTTCATAGTGGATTCAGGTTTACCTTGAGGATAGCTAGGTTAAATCATCCCCAAGTTTTGATATGTCTTATTTATCTTTCCGCTGCTTTGCATGATATGATTGTTTGATTGTGATAACCTAGACTTGGAATTTGGACTAATTAACAACTTGGCTAATTAACTAGATTAATCCCATTGTGTTTTAAGGGGTCAAAATACTATCAAATGTAACACTCACTCTTAATAAGGTAACTATTGGCAAATAAGGGTAATCTTCTCGTAGTTTTTGCTACTGTTTGTAAGGAAGATTACCTTCGCTGTTCATCCTTGTTTAGATATGAATTGAAGTTTATCAAAAAAAAAAAAAAAGTAATTATTGGCAATACTAAATACTACTTGATAATTTTTTTTTTTTTTTTCGAAATTGTATTTTGAAAATTTTACATTCTATTTTTTTATGCTTTCTATTTTTACAAAATTTGAATATAATCAAAGATTAGTAGCTCTCTTTTATAAAATAATTAAATTTACTTTTCTTTTGTATTTAAGACCTATATAAAACACAGAAAATTATGTCTGTTCGTTTCACTACTATTTTTTTGCTACTGTTGGTGTTCAGTTCTGCCATTCCACTGGGTCGTTATGAATTTTGCACCGAAGCCAATCTCTCTTATTCGACTCTCTTTCAAAAGAAGTCTTTTTTTTTTTTTTAATCTCAGACTTCCAACCCCAATCTCTCTCCAATCTCCATCGTTTCCCCCAACCGTCCCCTGTCACTGCCTTCGTTCATCAATTTACTACCTTCATTAATAAATCCAAGCTTACATCCTTATCATCGTGTCTCTATTTCTATTTGGCTTCTCTTTTGTGCTTCGTTCAAACCCTTACCTTCCTCACCAGGTGCGTTCTAATTTCTAAATTATATTATTCTTTTTGATAATCAATGTTTGCAATCCAATCTTGTTATCTGAAACTCAAAATAAAACATTCAGAGTTAACCTCTACCCTCTAGCATGCATTAATTGAAACTTGAGGTTTAGGATAAAAGATTCATTGGCTTCAATATGCTAATCAAAATAGTATTTTGTCTAACATATTCACCATTTTTCTCACTTTGTCTCTATAATTTTTGTCCCTCTCTCATGTTTTTGTTGTGGCAATGTTTGAAAGAACCAAAAATAAAAAAATAAAAAATAAAATAAAATTGGTATCTTTTGTGAAGATAGTCCAACCTCAACATAGCGGAAAAATACATCCTGTTTCAGGTGTATATTTCCTCACACTCACAGCTGGTGGGACCCTGCAGCTGTAGGACCCACTCAGCTGTGAGTAGGAGGAAGTATACACCCAAAAGAGGGTATCCAGGATTCTTTATCATTTCTTTGAATCATTGGGTTTAGACATTACTTCGGTGATTTTTAATTGTTTCAAAAAACGTCAGCAACATACCCTTTTGTGATTTCTTTTTATCAAAAAATCATACAAATGGTTGATTTGATTCCTGCGCGATACACTTTTAATCGAAAGAGTTTTACCAATTCCAAGAGGTTTTACTTATAAATTTGACAATTGGATCCTTTCGATTTTTATATGGAAAATATACTTACGAAGCTGTTTCAACTTATTAATTAATACTAACCCTAGATCCATTCCCTTAAAAAATGAATCAATACTTTTTTTTACTCGAGCTCCATTAAGATCATGTACTATTTACAACCCAACCCCCGATCTCAAAAAGGAGGGTTCTAGTGAAACAGAACAAACAATGTCGAGCTTTTTAATATAAAACAGAACAAACAGAACAAACAACTATCTAATTAATATAAAAAGAAAATGATGGATGTAAGAATCCATAGACGACCATATCCCTCAAGTCGCACGTTGCTTTTTACCACATTGTTTTAAACGAAGTTTTACCATAACATTTCCTAGTAGGTTGCTGTAACAGTATGTAATTGATTCCATTGTGGACTCATGAATCAATGTTATGAATTCTGTTCCATTCCGGCCAAAACGGACGGAATTTTTCATACCGGAACGGGAATAGCCTCTGTTCCACCTCGGATCAAATTTCGGCCAATTTCGGCTAGTTTCGGGCATTCCGGGCAATTTCGGCCGAAATGTAATTTTCGTCCGCAATGAGTTTTGCCTTTTTTCTTTTTTTTTTTTTTTTTTCCTTCTTCAACCTAAGGACATTTTTCACCATTACATGCAAAAACGTTTTGAGTTCCACAGATTCTATTCTACCTCACAGCATCAAATACAACTCAAAAATCTACAACAATGAAGTGATGAACACAGAGAGAGAGAGAGAAAGAGAGAGAGAGAGAGAGAGGGGTAAGAACCCGTAGGTGAACTTGGATCATTCTTTGAGCCTGAGGTAGATTACTCATGAAACTTCAACCTTCACATATTTGGAATTTTGCAGCACAAAGAGAGTGGCAAAAAAAGTCTGGCCGCAAAGAGAGTGCTGTGAGTTAAAAGTTAAAAACTCAGACTCAAAGTAAAGAGTTTGAACACTAGGCCTTGGGTACACTACAACAAAATGTATTTTTAGCGACAAAACTTAGTGAGTAAATATTTTTTTCGTCACTAAAATTACAGATTTAGCGACGAAATATAGATTTCATTGCTAATAATGAAAAAAATTATAACATTTAGCAACGAAAAGTAATTTTCATCGCTATTGTTGATTTGAAACAAGGACGCCAACGGGGAAAAACTAGGCATGAACTTAATTAATCTATAGTGACGAAATATTTCGTTGCTAAAAGTTGAGATTTTTAGTGACAAAACTCATTTTGTCGCCAAAGGTAACCAATAGTGACGAAACTAAATTGTCGCCAAAAGTCCAATGCATATAAACCGGCAGCTTTAGTGACAAAATCATAATTCGTAACAAAAAATTTAGAAACAGCAACGAAATAAATTTCATCACTAAAGAGTACAGCTTAAATGGGTTAAATTTCAGCAAAAAAATTTTCCTTTCCCACATAAAATTTCATTTCTCCCACCCACTCACTTAAAAATTTTTCAGCCCTCCCTCTCTCATTATCACTCACTCCCTAACACAAACACAAACTCAAATACAAACTCAAACACACACATCCCTCTATCTCTCTCTCTCTACCAAATCTCTCCTCCCTCTTGGTCTCTTGGTTAGCTTCTACTAGATTTTCAGTCATCAAACTCTTATCCATGGTTTGACTTCTCCTAACACGAATTTAAGGTAAAATCTCCATGACCCACCTTCTAATATCTTTGGGGTTTTATCCTATATTGTTAGGATTGCTATTTATGTTGTGGGTTTTGTTTTAGAAGTAGTTTGTTGTGTTTGTTGGTACATTTAAAATCTTATTGGAGGTTTTTAATTTAATGGAGTGAAATGGATTTTGTTGTTTGGCAACTATGTGAGTTGGGTTCCTTAAGAAATCATTTGAGTTTTTTTATTTATATGGGAGATTGGGTTAATTTTAGAAAAAGGGTTTCCTTGCATTTTGAAATGTCTTTGGCATAGGTGGTTGTGATTATGGTGTTAAATATAAATTTGTGCAAGTAATATGAGCATGTGTATTTTGCTTACCAAGTGTTTGACAAATTGCCTATATGAGTTACGAAATGGATTTTGTTGTTTGGCAACCATGTGAGTTGGATTTCTTGAGAAATCATTTGGGTTTTGATTTATATGGGAGATTGGGTTAATTTTAGAAAAATGGTTTCCTTACATATTGAAATGTCTTTGGCATATGTGGTTGTGATTGTGGTGTTAAATATAAATTTGTGCAAGTAATATGAGCATGTGTCTTTTGCTTACCAAGTGTTTGACAAATTGCCTATATGAATTATGAAATGGATTTTGTTGTTTGACAACCATGTGAGTTGGGTTTGTTGAGAAATCATTTGGGATTTTGATTTATATGGGAGATTGGATTAATTTTAGAAAAAGAGTTTCCTTGCATTTTGAAATGTCTTTGGCATATATTGTTGTGATTGTGGTGTTAACTATAAAGTTGTGCAAGTAATATGAGCATGTGTCTTTTACTTACCAAGTGTTTGATAAATTGTCTATATGAGTTATGAGATTGAATTTCTTGACTTGTGTTGTGATGATTGTTATATGAGGTTATGGGTTGTAATCCTAGTTGTTTATATGTACTAACACATGTAGCTTTAAGGTTTAATCAAGTCTCAAAGCTTTTGGCATAGGGTTAAAATTATAGTATTTTTCTTTGTGACTTTATACAAATTTGAGTCAGATGCACTACATGATTTTTAATAAATTATAGAAAAATTATTTTGAACTAAATTTTTTATGGTACATACTAGACATTTAAGGGCTTCCCCTTATTTAATTTCAAGCTTTTTGGATAAAACTAAGTGGACCAAATGAATTTTTAAAAAGAGCTGACCTGTTACAAATTTAATCAGAAAGTATGATTAGAATGTTGAGACTATAAGGAATTTACTACAAGCTTTTGTTGTGTGGTCTATCTTGTAAGTTCATATGTGCTTTCTTTAACAAGTGTTTTACTTTGGCTAATTTTATCATGGTTTGGTAATGACATGCTTTGTATTAAGTTGGTAAATGCACATTGTTTGTGGTAGGGAAATAAAAGGTTTTGGTTGTGTTAAAGCCTATAAGTTTCTTGTATGCTTGCTTGGTTCCCGTTTGGGTAGGGGTATTCGTCTTGGGATGGTAAAGTTAGGCTTTAGGGCCTTAGGTTTTGATTGAGTTTTATTTGTTGATTACTCTTTTTTTTTCAATACTTGAAGCATTTGGAGGTCTTGGTTGTGTGGAGAGGCGAGTATATGATATTTTGATGGTTTGGGTGCTATGAACTTGTTTTAAAACAAATGAGTAATGAAGTGTTAACCATGAAAGTTTAAGTGCTTTGAGATTTTGCTTTTTGCACATAAAGTGTTTGATATATTACCTCAATGAGTTATGAAGTTGGGTTTAATTGTTTGTTGTTGATTATTTAATTTGAAGTTGGACTATGTGATATATATATATATATATGTGTGTGTGTGTGTGTGTGTGTGTGTGTGTGTGTGTGTGTGTGTGTGTGTATGTATGTGTATATGTATATAAAGTTTGTGAAATCTGAAATTTTGTTTAAATTATTTTGCTCTAGAGGTGAGTATGTGATACTTTGATGGTTTGGGTGCTATGAATTTGTTTTAAAACAAATGGGTTATGAATTGAGGTTTTGCTTTTTGCACATCAAGTATTTGATATATTACCTCAATGAGTTATGAAGTTGAGTTTAATTGTTTGTTGTTGATTATTCAATTTGAAGTTGGACTGTGTGTGTGTGTGTGTGTGTGTGTAAAGTTTGTGAAATCTGAAACTTTGCTTAAATTATTTTGCTCTAGTGGTCACCCAATCGCTATTTTTGTTGGGTAGTGGATTTTGGAGGTCTTGGTGGTGTGGAGAGGTGAGTATATGATACTTTGATGGTTTAGGTGCTATGAACTTTTTTTAAAACAAATGGGTAACGAAGTGTTAACCATGAAAGTTGTTGAGGACAAATTTTTCACGCCACATGGCTTCATTTCATTGGTGACCCGCACCACGTCAACACTATCATGGATTTTGGGAAAATCTCTTCTAAAGCCCAAAAGAGCCCATATTTACACAAAAAGGTGTCAAAGCCCATGGTTCAAGCTCATAGCACATCATCTCATTTTTGGCTCATGATCCAACCTCATGAGTCTCATCGGGGGAATTTTGGGAGTCGTAGTTTGGAGGACCAAGAAGTATGTTCAGTAAAGCTCCATTGGTTCAAAGTTGACAAAGGAAAGCATGTTGCTTGGCATGTCTTCCCCAATTCCCTGAACTCTGACGGGTCAATGTGCAATAGGTAACATTTGGTAAACCCCTCGTATCACATAACATTTAAAATGATAAAACTCCTTATGCTCTTTACATAAAAATTAATGCCCATCATATAATATGAGTTTTAAATATAATTGTATCATTTCATATTAATTATATTATTATTTTCATGTAAATCAATTCCAAGCATATGGCTAAATATACATTAGTATCTCATATCTAGCATTAAATGATCTCCTTACTCTCCAAAATTTGGTTAAAATACAAAAAGACCATATTTACATCTCTAAGACTTCATCAAACATCAACCAACTATTCTATTACTTACCAAAATTATATATGGACTAAACATATAATTTTTCAAGAGAAGAAACTTAGTCGAAAATACCAATAACAGCTCCAGCAGAAGCTGTAACAGCTTTTGCACAAGCTGCAACAGCTCCAGCAGAAGCTGTAATAGAAACATGTCCTAAAATGATGTCACTCGCCCATAAATGCCCAATCCCACCAGCTATGGTACCAGAAACAAGAGGATCCCATAATTATCTTGCCATTTTTTAGCCAAACCATGACTTTAATGCCAAATATTTTTTCCTCCAAGCAAGATGTCATCTGGATGATATCATTCAGCTGTGATTGACAACTGTTACAGCCATAACATTAGCCTTAAAGTCTCTAGCTTTCCTTTTTTGGCTAAAAAACAAAATCCCTCCAATGGAACCACTTACCTTGTCAATGACTTTTCCTTATTTGCTATTTTCCCTTCAACTAAGTTCTAATCTAGTTACACAGCTTGGCTCTATATAAAGAGGACCAAGCTACACACTAAAGGCCCCTCCCCCCTCTCTCTGGCCTCTCTCTCTCTGATCTTCAATAATTCTGAAACCTCATTCACCTTGCTGCACATATCTCTAAACTTCTCCATGCTTCTCCATCTCCCTTACAAAGATATCTCTTCTTAGATAACACCATTACATCACACTTATTACACCACACCATTACACATTATCCCTCTCTCACCCTCTTATGCAGAAACTTCACTCATTTTGCTGCAAAATACACATTTTCACACTTCCCCATCTCTCTTACAAAGTCCATCTTCATAGATAACAACACAATACACATATTACAACATACCATTATCCATTACCCATCTTTCCCACACTCTATTATTCTGAAACTTCATCATTTTTGCTGCCCAAAACACATCTCCATCTCATTCTTTATTTCTCATACAAAATCTCCCTTCTTAGAAAGCAACATAACCCATAACACAAATAATCTCATGTATTCACTATATTTAACCTTCATATTATTTATCTCAAACTTCCATATATTTTACAAATACATTCCTCACAAAATACTCATACATACTTCTCATATATTTTTAAACTCCATGTCTCACAAAGTATACATATACAGGATCCATGTCTAACAAAGTATCTACATATAATTCCTATACATATTACAAACACTATATCTCACAATATGTATATATTTTCTTACCATCTCTACACATCTCAAAACATGTCAAAATACTCTTCCAAGAACACATTACAAAAGCCCTTTCTTATGGAAGACATATATTTATAATGCTAAAAGCCCTTCTTACAAAAGGCAAAAACTTATTATTAAAAGCCCTTCTTATGGAAGGCAATATCACTCATACTTGACTAAAAAACTAAAAAAACATTACATGGGGAAAATCATTTAAGTGTACGATAAAGAGGATGAACTTAACCAACCTATGCACACGGCTGGACATATTCTCTCTCCCTCCAGTTGCACCCATTTTTCCCCTTCAAACATGAAGTCACCATGAAAGGATTCACTTCATCATGCTGCTGAAACGTTAAGTCCACTGATGTGATACGGCTGGAGCTGCAAAACATGAAGATAAGTCATCATATTTTGTCTTCAAATTTATATTATAAAGTGTATTTTATTCATTGTCATTATACCACTCGACTAATGTATTATGCTGTTGGATTCTTTTTCTCATGTTGCTGAAATGTTAAAGCCCACTGATGTTATGGCTGGAGCTGCAAAATATGAAGATAAGTCATTATATTTTATCTTCAAATTTATATTATTAAACATATTTTATTCATTATTATTTTACTGTTGGATGCAAGTTATTTTAACATCATCTCACTATCTAATGAACATGATCTCACTAATACTTCATTAATGAACATACATATTAATAAATTGATCTACCATAGTTGGACATATTATTTGGACATGAACCACCCTTGGACACATATTTTTTGGACATAAACTATTATTGGACATATATTATTTGGACATGGACCATTGTCGGATATACCTTATCATGTTGAACATGAACCATGAACCGCAACTAAACATGGACTGTTGGACCCATCCCATTATTGGACATTTGGCACCTAATTAATTATCTCCTAATATTGGACATCACTTAATATACATAATAATAACGTATCAACTCACCATTTAATCAAAGCTATCATGCTAAGTATATTATTTATTTATTTCAACCATTATCATGATTCTAAGACTTTGGGCTTTATCTATTTTGTAGGCTTAAAAATACACAGGAAGCCATTGGTCTATGCGGCCCAATGTCGAGTTCTGGATTGACCTCCCCAAAACAAATCCGGGCCTAGCAAAGTCACACCTCCAAAGGCACGTGGCTACACGCAAAAAACCACCCCCGACAAAAGTTTAAGTGCTTTAAGGTTTTGCTTTTTGCACATAAAGTGTTTGATATATTATCTCAATGAGTTATGAAGTTGGGTTTAATTGTTTGTTGTTGATAATTTAATGTGAAGTTGGACTATGTGATATTTATATATATATATATATATATATATGTATGTATGTATGTATGTATGTATGTATATAAAATTTGTGAAATCTGAAATTTTGATTAAATTATTTTGCTAGAGGTGAGTATGTGATACTTTGATGGTTTGGGTGCTATGAACTTGTTTTAAAACAAATGGGTAATAAAGTGTTAACCATGAAAGTTTAAGTGTCTTGTAGTGTCTCTTCTTTCTCTTGGCCTTTTGGTTTCTTGCAATGGGATATTTGGCTATCAAACTGCCCTACAAAACTTTTGCCTTTTCCCAACATGATTCCAAGGTAATTTTCCTTGATTATTTATCTCTATGATTTATGAGTTTTGGTTTCTTGATTTGTTGTTGTGGTATTTGTTTATATGAGATAAAGGGTTTCATTCCATGTTTTTAATATTCTTTAACATGTAGTTTTAATGTGAATAAAGTCTCAAAGCATTTGGGCTAGTTTTAAAACTATAGCAATTTTCTTTTGGGAACCTAAATCTGTCAAGGGAAAATTTGAGTCAGTTGCAATAAGTGATTTTTAATAAATTATAGAAAAATTATTTTGTGCTGAATTTTTTGGTACATACTACGCATATAAGAGCTTATCCCTATTTAATTTCAAGTTAATTAGATAACTTTTCATGGACCAAATGATTTTTACAAAAGGGCTGACTTGTTATGTAGTGTATCTGAAAGATGTTTTTACTTTACAATTTTAATGTAGTATTGTTTTTACATTTGTGCAGATTTCTTATTGGTGGCTTTTAGGGCATTTTCTTTTGGCACTACTTGAAGACGTTTGAGGAAATCTTCTTTTATCCCTTAGTATTTTATGTTATTGTATGTTATAAAGCATCTTGTGTTATTGTATGTGTTGGAAACAATTTGTATGGATGGATTGAATAGAATACTTGTTTTATTTTTACATTTGGAATGTATGGATCATTTTCTTATAAATGTGTAGTTGACATAAATGTATTATTCAAGTGTGAGGAGTTAATAATGTAATGACAGGTTACATACAGGAAAAAAAATGAAAACAGATAAGTAGCTTTAGTGACGAATTTTTCCATCACATTTAGCTACATTTAGTGACAATTTTTTGTCGCTAAATGTAACTGAATTTATAAAAAACACTTTCAGCGACGAAAAATTTTTGTCGCTAAATATAGCTGAATTTTTTAGAAAATAGTTTTAGTGACAAAAATATTTGTCACTATAAGTACCCGAATATTCTTAAAAATAGTTTTAGCGACGAAAATATTTCGTCGCTAAAAATTATCTAATAAAATAAGGTACATGTAGCGACGAAATAGTTTCATCGCTGAATAGTATTTTTAATGAGGAAAACATTTAGCAACGAAATAATTTCATCGCTAAAAGTGTTTTTATTTTAAAACAACTCGGATCTTTAGCGACGAAATTTGTTGAAAGTTTTCGTCGCTAATACTTTTAGCGACGAGGCTATAGCGATGAAACGAATTTCGTCACTAAAAAGAAGAATTCGTCACTAAAGGTACTAGGTGACGAAATATTGGACTTTTAGTGACGAAAATTTTCGTCGCTAAATTTCAACCACGAATTACTCAATTGAACTTGATTTTTATCTTTTAACCTGTAGAAACAAATTGACTTACATGTCAACCTTATTTTTTTAAAACTCTAAATAGTAGTTTATAAGGGGAAAAAAATGTCAACTTTGTACCAATTCATGTGTACTACTTGCCTTCTAATGGCAGTCTTTCAATGGTAGCATTTTTTTATAGATAAAAGCTCGCATATAATATAAGAAATTATTTTTCTGTACCATATGTTCCCAGTTCAACATGAATATATAATAAGAGAATTCCCACAACAAACAAGGGAACCCAAAACATCTAGAATTTGAATAATGAAAAGAAAAATAAAATCTCAGTAATAATCATTACTTTAGTTCTTTCTACATTCACAATGGCACAAAAAATTTTGAGGATAAGACCTCAGAATATGATAAAAAAGAGAGTAAAAAAAGCAAATAACTGAAGCTTAGAAACATTTTATACTATGTGCCCAATGACAAAATTCAATGCATTACCATGCCACAAAATTCAATGCGTTACCATGCCACACTGTCCGGTAACAGAAACAATTTCCTACATTCATGTCTTGATAGCCTCGTCCAGGAAACCTTATATAAGAGATCCATACAGCTGGAACCTACTGATGTGGCGTAAGCACAGAGACAAAATTTGGATTTTCACACAGGGAAGAACATATCAACCTTCCTCTATGATGTTGACACTATTTCCATCCATGACTACGCCAAAAACTTATGTTTACATTACAAAATGAATATAAGATAAAACAAAGAGTATAGAATTTCTGGAAAATCTGAAAAACTGTGTCATAAACACCGTTAATGACATTAAATTAAAGCAAAAGCAAATGAGTAGTTGAAACCAAAACTATGGCTGCACTGCTACTAATAGTTAAGGTTCTTAGTAGAAAAACAAAACAAAAAACCAAAATGTATTGTTTCATTATGATTAACAACATAGGTCCTTAAACCTTTATATTCTAAGCTACTTGGACTCAATATATATCTCAATTCCACCAAGCAAAGCTCATCTTGTGATTCTCTTTAGCCACATGTACCTAAAGTAGAAAAAATATATAAGAAGGCATAAGTAAATTTGAAACATGAGATATATATTATTACAATCAAAGTTTTTTTTTTTTTTTTTTTTTTTTTAAGGACTAAAAAAATGTAATGAAAAAACTCACTTTATGCTAAATCATCAATATTATTGTCATCAAGATGGTCTTTTTGTTGACAAGATTGTCTTTTTGTTGTTGCACGAGCTAAGGATATTTCAAGCCCACCTTTAATTCTCCCACCAAGACCTTGTTTCTTGGTACTTTTCTTTCAACCTTTGGTTTGTGATACATGTGGATCTTTTATATTCAAAGGAACAATGAGAGAGCAGTCTTCTACTTCAACAATGTCAGCTGATTCACCACTCTTGTGATGCATATCCATTTCATCATTTTTATTATCTTCAAGTAGTTGATTTTCCATTCCAAAAACTTTCTTAAGGGTGTGGTCTAAGTTGGAGATTATCATTTTATATATATCTTCAGATTTTTTAGCAAGGTAAGACAATTGACCCCGAAGACAAACATGGATGCTTCGTAAGGCTCTTAACATATGATGCTCATCCTTACAGCCTAATCTATATTCTACACTTTTGATTTCTTTATTTGCTTCTTTTGTCCAACGTTGTAGGAAGTAGTGGCTAGGAATCTCAAAAATATTTTTAACCTGGAAGATTAATAACATGTGCCTACAAACAATTCCCATAAACTCAAAAAGTTGGCAGTCACATTCACAAACTTTTGATTCCAAGTTCAGATTCCATTTTTCTCAACCTTTTCCTTTGTAAAATGATTACTACTCACCAATTCTTTTTGGAACTTGCTAAATATGGTTCTCATGTATATAGAAGCAGCTTGATGCTTTATTTTTTAGCCAATTACAATAAAAAGGTATTTTATGTCTTGAATCAAAATCTTCCTTTCTTTCTTTCTTATAACGACTGTCCACTGCTTTTGCAAATTTGACCACAAAATCCTATAATGTAGTTCTCGAGTTAACAAAGGAGTCAAAGAACGCATTGATGCTTTCACTTCTCTTGGTAGTGTTCATTCCTGCAAAGAAAGTATTTCTATTGTAAACTGGTATTCATGACTCTCGAATATTATATAATCCTTCAAGCCATTCATTATTCTCCAAGCCATAAGTCAATATTAGGCTCTTCCAAGCCTCCTCAAATTTTTCCACACAAGGTGACTCACGTATGCATCTCTTCAACTCACGTTTAAATATTGACTTCTTATGATATATATGTGAAAGTTTCTCTAGAAATTTCTTCTTAATATGCCAAAGGCAAAGACGATGACGAGTTCTTGGGAATATCTTTGCAATAGCTGCACCCATGGCTAAATCTTGATCCGTAATAATAGATTTTGGTTCCTTCCCCTACATTGCTTGAAGCCAAGTTTCAAACAACTACACAAAAGTTTGTTCTGTCTCATCCTGCAACAATGCACAACCAAATAAAATTGATTGACAATGATAATTTAATCCCGTAAAATGAGCAAATGGCATATCATACTTGTTTGTTTTGTAAGTTGTGTCAAATGTCATTACATCCCCAAAGTATTGATAAGCCATTCTTGATCGCGCATCCACCCAAAAAAAATTAACTATATGGACAACATCATCACATTGAATTGCATAAAAGAAATTGGAGTTTTTGAGCTTGTTATTTTTGGTAATAATTAAGGACAGCTAAGGCATCTCCAGCATCTAGATTTTTTCCCTTAACATCTCTCAAGTGATTCCAGCAATCTCTACTTGTAAATGTCTAGTCACCTATATTGAACATCATGACAACTTTTCCTGTTGGAAGACCTTCTTTCACCAAATTTTTCAACAAGACTCTTAGTAGCAGGAGACATTTTTTTGTGGCATCGGAGGTATGACACACTTTTTGGACTAATTATACCATGATTATGGTTGTTGTCAAATCCCTTTCACAACCCATTTTTGCAACTTCTTATTCTTCATGACCCTAAGCATTGCTACGCATCCAGTTCTAAGACATGAGCAACTTCTATAGGCCTTTTTTTTCATCATCTTTGCTCTCTCCACTATAAAATGTATTTTTTGTTTTGCATAGCTCTTCACTACAACATACTTAAATACGACTTGTTACATTATCACTTCTAGGTGCTTTTTTTCTCGTACGAATACGGATTCCAAAACCTTCTATTTTGGCAAATTCTTTGTAAAAAGTTGGCGTAAATGCACTTTTAGTCCCTACATTTTGCACTTTTTCCATTTTGGTCTCTACATTTCTTTTTACCACTTTTAGTCCCTAAACCAATTAACGCCTGACATTTAGGTCCTTTCCGTTACCCAACTAATAGCAAAAGCTGACGTGGCTGACGGTGGAATAAAAAAATAATATAATCACACACATTAATTAATTAAATTAAAAACAAACATTAAAATAAATAAAAAATTCATTAGTTTTTGGGAAGAACATGACTGTTCATATTCTTCATGTTCTTCCCTAAACATGTTTGATTGCCTAGAAATTTAAAATATTGAAGATTTAAAATAACGCATCGATGCCCATGAGTCCCCTCTCCACCATTTTTCTATTTCTTCTTCTCATTACAGTCCTCCGCACTCTCTCAGGGACTTAGCTGCTTGTGTTATCCAAACCCATTTCCGTGCCTTCCTTGTTCATAGATCAAGAACCCTTAGACACCTCAAAGAGCTTGCTCTCATCAAGTCGACCTTCAACTCTCTCAAGTCCTCGACTTCCAGTGAGACCCACTTCAATTATGACACTCTTTCTCACAAAGCCATGGATTTGCTTCAGGTAAATCATTCATGGTTATTTGTTATTTTGTTCAAAGTTCCTCTCTTTCTTTTTTTTAAGTATGTGGGTTTTTTTTTTTTTTTTTTTTTTCAGGATAGGGATTCAATGATTAGGGATAAGAAGAGGTCGATTAGCAGAGATTTGGTGAGGTTCCTAGAGTTTATAGATGGGATTGTTGTGAAAAGGCATGGGCTTTCCTTCAAAGCAATGAAGAATATGAATTTTGGTCATCCAAATTGTAACAAAGGAAGGGTTTTAGGCACTAAGATTAGAAGTTTGGGTGGGCAGAGGGAAGTGATACAGAAATTAAGGGCTAGAGTTGAAAAGATTAGTGGCTTTTTTAGGCAATCAAACATGTTTAGGGAAGAACATGAAAATTATTAACAGTCATGTTCTTCCCAAAAACTAATGAGTTTTTTTTTTTTTTTTTTAATATTTGTTTTTAATTTAATTAATTAATGCGTGTGATTATATTATTTTTTATTCCACCGTCAGCCACATCAGCTTTTGTTGTTTGTTGGGTGACGGAAATGACCTAAATGTCAGGCATTAATTGGTTTAGGGACTAAAAGTGGTAAAACCAAAATGTAGGGACCAAAATGGAAAAAGTGCAAAATGTAGGGACTAAAAGTGCATTTACGCCTAAAAAGTTTCAATTCCATCAAGGGAGTCAAATTGCATTCTGACATATGGCTTGGATTTTAACTCACATTCACCAAAATCTTCAAGTGGTAACTCTTGCTTTGATAGTTTTGAATTGTTCGGGGCATCATATAACTCTTCACGTTTCATTTGCTATTTAGTAACTATAAGAACCAATATAAATAATGAACACAAATAAAAATATATGCAAACATATTACCAATAGTAGCTACAAAAGGGGGAAAGAATAATCAACTTGATAAAAATCAAAAGAATAAGAATAATCACCCTTTCAAAGCTATGGTTGAAGTAAAATCTGCCTTTTGAGCTTCTTATTACAACTAGCAAACAGCAATGCATTGCTGCAAAAAATTAAATGGAGTGAGTGATGATACAACCTCATGCTCATCTTTAAATGGAGCATAAATCTTTACTTTTCATGCTCATCTTTAAATGGTGCGGCTAACACAACTATTATCGTAAAAGGACATGATGATACAACCCTCACTAAAGGATTGATGAATACGTGATGGTTTATTCCTGTATAAGAAAGCAAATTAGACATCCTTAATATTGTGATGCATAACTATAAAGCTGAGGTGGGGTTTACTCCAAAAAATATATAATATTTATTTTGCCGACCACTAACAAGTTAAGAAGTTCATCTCTTTTGTTTTTATTATTCTATATGAGTAAATTGTAGAAGAGGCTCAAAGTGGGTAGAAGACAAAAAAAAAAGTGGTGGACAACTCCTTTAAGTAATCGAACTTTTTTTCTTTATTCTTTTTCAACTTAAGACGGGAACAGAGTCTGCGGGTCATCACTCACTTGCAGTTGCAAAGCTCAAGCCAGCCACCAGCCACCACCAAGGACAAGCACCACCCACACAAAATATGATTAAAAAAAAGTTAATTGGGTACAGGCTTGGGTTTGAGAGTGACGGAGGAGAAGAGGTCGGAAATGGAAGAGAAGAGGAGATGAGGAAGAAGAGAGAAAAGAGAAGAAGCAAGGGAGAACTCACCGGCACGTGGATGGGGGTGGGGCGGCGTGATTTGGGTTTGGTCCGAAGCTTGAAGATGGGTCTCTTGGGTGTCACTTTCTTCTAACGCTCTCTCTCTCTTCGGGTGTGTGAGTCCGGAACTGAGTCTTGACATATACATATGGAGAAAGCTGTGTATGAAGGTAACGTTAATGGTGGGTTGGGTTGCAGTCTCAAGGCCAAAATGTGAAATTAACACTGATTTTCAAACAATATAATTAGTAGACATTGTTTTCAAACTATATTTTTTACTCGCATCTCGAGCTTAAGAGACTCGATTTATAAGCCCCAAATCGAGTCTTTGAGACTCGATTTCCATGATCTAATCAGGTCTGACATGGTATTTTTTCCATGTGGCAACTACCTGGAAATCGCGTCTCTAAGACTCGATTTATAAGCCTTTAAGTGCGTGTGCGTTTTAAGTGCGTGTGCGTGATTATTGGTACAGTTTTAATATGAGTACAGAGAGGAAAATAAAAGGAGGTCATTGGAAATAGTACAACCCACAGCCAACCAGACCACACCAGCCAACCCATAGCCAACCAGACCACGCCACACAACCCAGGCCGCAGTACCCGGGCCGCACGACCCAGGCCACGCTGCCCAGGCCGCGCTCTCTCTCCTATCTGATCTGGGTTTCAGACATTCTTCCATGGTCAGACATTCTTTCACAAAATTGGTGAGGTGAGCTCTCTCTCCTATCTGATCTGGGTCTCTAGATTCTTTCTCTCTCTGATCTGATTGTGCTGGGATTGTTGTGTTTCTGGGATTTCTTAAATTTTTTTTTGGGGTATTTCTAGGAATAGCTGAGAGACTTGAGACTTAAAAATTTTTTTGGTTTATAATCGAGTCTTAAAGACTTGATTTCCAAGTGGTCGCCATGTGGAAAAAATGCCACATCAGATGTGATCAGACCATGAAAATCGAATCTTTGAGACTCGATTTATAGGCCCTAAATCGAGTCTCTTAGACTCGAGATGCTAGTAAAAAATATAGTTTGGAAACAGTGTCTACTAATTATATTGTTTGAAAACCAGTGTTAATTTCCCATTTTGGCCCAGTATCAACTCTGTATTCTTAAGAGCAAAAGGCTTTTTGTACTCGCAATTGAGTATTGAAATGTGAAATTTTCATTTCTTAAGTTAATATCCCGTTGTGTTTTGTACACTGTACTCGCAAATTTATAGAAAATAAAACTTTATATTTCATGCCTCACATTTTTAAAATATTGATTGTAAAAAATTTAAGTGTTTCACATATAAAATGATTTACATATTAAGGCTTAGTAGATTAGAGGTGGGATCAAATGTGGCTATGTCCAAAGCAGTGGGGGAAAAAAGAAATGCAGGGAGTTCAGCAAGCCTAACCGAGTTACCAAAAAAAAGAAAGGTTTCTCAGGGGGGTGCAACAAAAAATGAGATATTGGCGGAGGTTGGTTACCAGCCCTGCCAGAAGCAATGAATCTATTATTGTGGAACTGTCGTGGGCTTGGGAACCCACGTACAAAGAATGACCTTGTTAGATTGATACAGGCAAAAGATCCATCTGTCGTATTTATAGCCGAAACATGGGCAGATGAAGCAAGGCTAGACCGTACTTTGAGCAAGATTAATTTTGATCATAAGTGGGTGGTTCCAAGGCTGAATAGAGGTGGTGGCCTAGTTTTATTTTGGAAAAACTCTATTAACATTGATGTTGTTGATTCCCACAGGTATTATATTGATACGATAATCAATGGAAATACTGAAAATGCATGGCGATTCACAGGTTTTTATGGTGAGCTTGAAACCCACAGGAGGAGTGAAGCATGGAGTAAACTAAGAAGCTTGAATTCTAGAATGAACATTCCTTGGATTTGCGGTGGTGATTTTAATGAAACTGTCCGTCAAGAGGAAAAGTGGGGAGGGGCACCTAGAGACCATAATCAAATGCAATTATTTAGAGATGTGATTGATGAATGTAGCTTCATGGACTTGGGATATATGGGTCCTAAATTCACGTGGGCTAAACATTATGAGGATGGTCATTCCATAAGAACAAGATTGGATTGATGCATGGCTACAAATTCTTGGTTTCAGAAATTTCCAGGAACTAGAATACATCATCTCCAATGTATGTCTTCGGATCATACTCCTCTTTTGATCAATTTGTCGGGGCTGCTTGAACCTAAGAGGAAGAGATGTTTTAGATTTGAAGAAATGTGGTTATCGGATCCAACTTGTGGTGAAACGGTTGAAGAGATTTGGAGTAGCACAAGGGAGCAACCATTCTGAAAAAAGTGGCTAAGTGTGAACAAGAATTAACATGGTGGAATAAACACAACTTTGGGCACGTGAGGAGAGAATTAGAGATAAAAAAGAATCAACTTGCCTTGGCCGAAAGTGAAGCTATGGTGACTGGGAATAATGCTCGAGTTAGAAGCTTAAGAACTGAGATTAATTTGCTGCAAGACCGAGAAGCAAGGATGTAATGTTAAAGATCAAGAGTGTTGTGGCTGAGTAAAGGTGACAATAACAAAGCCTTTTTTCATAGCAAGGCTACAAAGAGATTTAGGAAGAATCTGATCAGAGGAATAAGAGATGGGGATGGAACTTGGCTGACCGAACAAGAAGAAATTGGGCATGTGTTGGAGAGTTATTACAAGGACCTTTTTTCCATCTCCAACCCGAATCTGGATGTTGCCTCTCTTGAGAAAATCCCATGCATGGTGACCAATGAGATGAATGCTGAGTTGGTGAAGGAATTTACAAATTTGGAAGTTAAGGAAGCCTTAAATCAGATTGCACCTCTAAAAGTGCCGGGTCCTGATGGTATGCCACCGCTGTTCTATCAACATTTTTGGTCAATAATGTAGCATGATGTTACTTCAGCCATTCTATCATGGCTTAATTCAGGTATCCTACCCGAACCTTTCAACCATACACTTATTACTCTTGTTCCTAAAATAGCTAATTCGGAACTTGTGTCTGAATTCCACCCTATTAGTCTTTGCAATGTCCTATATAATATTTATTCTAAGGTCTTAGCAAATAGGTTGAAGAAATTTTTACCTTCCCTAATTACAGAACATCAATCTGCATTTGCTAAGGAAAGGCTTATTTCAGACAATATTATGGTTGCGTTTGAGACCCTTCATCATATGAAACACCATAATTCAAGAAAACATGGTTTTATGGCTATTAAATTAGATATGAGTAAAGTCTATGATCGGGTGGAATTGGTGTATTTGGAGAGGCTTATGGAGAGAATGGGTTTTTGTTCTAAATGGATTACTCTTATGATGAGTTGTGTGAGAACGGTGTCGTACTCTATCATGGTGAATGGGGAGCCTATTGGAATGATCCACCCTAGTAGAGGTATTAGGCAAGGAGACCCCCTATCTCCTTTCCTTTTCCTCTTATGTACGGAAGGACTTCATGCTCTCATTAAACACTCGGCGAGAAATGGAAATATTAAGGGTTTTTCCATGTGTAAACGAGGTCCTAAATTAACCTACCTGTTTTTCGCAAACAAAAGCTTGCTTTTTTGCAGGTCAATCTTTGAGGATTGCAATAATGTGTTGAAGTTGTTGGCGGAATATGAGTCATTGTCAGGGCAAAAAATCAACAAAGATAAGACCGCAATCTACTTTAGCAAGTCTACCACGAATGAAGCAAAAACAAGCATAAAGAATCTCTTCCAAATTCAAGAAGTGAAGTCTTATGAGAAATACTTGGGCCTTCCTTCTTTTGTGGGTAGGGGGAAAAAGGCTAGTTTCAATTATATCAAGGAGAGGGTTTGGAGAAAACTTCAAGGGTGGGAGGGTAAATTGCTATCACAAGCCGGGAGAGAGGTCCTAATCAAATCCGTGATACAAGCTATCCCTACTTATGCTATGGGGTGCTTTAAATTACCCTTGAGGCTTTGTGATGATATTGAGGCAATGATAAAGAACTTTTGGTGGGGGCAAAGGGGAAATAGAAGAAAGATTCATTGGATCCGGTGGAGTGAATTGACTAAGTCCAAAATGGTAGGTGGTATGGGCTTTCGCGATTTGGCTCACTTTAACGACGCTCTTTTGGCGAAGCAAGCATGGCGACTTTTGCATAATAAGGAAACCCTCTTCTATAAAGTCTTCAAGGCAAAGTTCTTCCCAAATTGCTCCCTCCTAGAAGCTAAGGAATCAAGTTCAGGTTCCTACGCTTGGAAGAGCATATTGTAAGGTCGTGATGTTATCCTAGATGGTGCTTGTTGGAGGGTGGGGAATGGTAAATCAATAAAAATCTAGCAACACCATTGGCTGCCTTGAAAACATCCGACTAAGGTACTCTTCCCATTCGTGGAAACAATGGAAGAAGCCACTGTGGATTGCTTAATTGATGAGGGAACCAGAACGTGGAATGCTGCGATGATGGATGGGATTTTTGCACCACAAGAAGCTAAAGAAATAAAAAATATTCCTTTGGCTAGAAAAGCTACGGATGACTCTTTGTACTAGCCATGAGAGCACGATGGGAGGTTTAGTTGCAAAACGGGGTATCGGTTTTTGAAGGAGGATGAAGTTGGTCTCTAGGTGGCAGACCAACCAGACCATGAGAAAGGGCTTTGGAAGAAGATTTGGGTCCTTGAATGCCCAAATAAAGTAATGAATCTAATTTGGAGAGCTTGCCGGAATTCACTCCCTTCGAAGTGCAACCTACTGCGTCGAACGATTATCACAAAACAGCTATGTGATCGCTGCAAGGAATGAAGATGTTGTGCATGCGGTTTAGAGTTGCAAAGAGCTGGATGGTGTTTGGGGGTTGAACGATACATGGAGTTTTTGAAACCAATAGAGATTTACCAGCTTCAGCGAGCTCATGGCATGAGTGTTTCAACACCAAAGGAACCCGGTTTTGTTTGTTTTCACTGTATGGTCGGTTTGGTACCAAAGGAACCAGGTGAGAACCCAACAAATCCATTGCCCTCTCAACCAACTCTATTAACTGGCTTAAGACAGATATGCAGAATATAAAATTATGCAACCTTCACCACTTCCGAGTAGGCCAACGAGGAGAGCCCGGTGGAAACAGCCTAATCTGGTTACCTTCAAAATCAACTTCGACGGTGTCGTTTTTGCTGAAGAGAAGTGTTCCGACCTGGGGGTCATCATTCGAAACCAAGATTGACTTGTCATTGCTGCCATGTCTACTCAGGTTCCTCAATAACTCCAGCTAATCGAGATTGAAGCCTTAGCAACTAGCAAAGCTCTTAAGTTTGCTAAAGAGGTGGGCATATCTAAAGCTATCCTGGAGGGTGATTCTTTACTGATGATGAACGCCTTGAACACTAAGAATACTGGTTTAGCCCCCTTTGGTTTGCTATTATAGGACTCTGTTTCACTCTCTTCAGGTTTTTCCAAATTGTCCTACTCTCACACTAAGAGAGAGGGCAATCTAGTTGCACACAATTTGGCTCAGTTAGCAATTAATATTCCAAATTGTGTAATATGGATGGAAGATGTTCCATCGGATGTACTGTCTTCATACCAAGCTGATTTAGCTGGTATTTTGTAATCAAATGCATCACAATGCGGTTTCTCAAAAAAAAAAAAAATGATTTACATATTGGCTGTGTTATAAATAGTTTTTATATTTGAAATTATATTGTTATATAATGTAATGGCAAGATACTAGGGTAAGGGTAAGGGTAAGGATAAGGGTAAGACTGTCTAACATAATCTCTCCAAAACCTCGTAACATAACCCCTCTAAAATCTTGTAAAAAAAATGAGGGCTTTGTGCAATGGACATAAATATAATAGCAATAGTGGGTTCCAGTTAACTCAATTGGTAAGGTTTCTGATGGTTGAATAAGAGATCTAGGGTTCAATCCTTGCCTACACCAAAAACTGATTGATGTCTTAGTCTGATAATAAATAGCTATCATTAGGAGCGGACGCCCTAGGTTAAAACTCTCTCCAAAATAATAATAATAGCAATAAATTATTATTCAATATAATGGCAAGCACGTTGCACGTGAAGAGGATCGGAGTTAGTAGGATCGATTAGTTGTCAAGGGGATGAAAAAAAAAAACCGGGTCTTTGTTTTTTTTTTTTTTTTCTTTAAATTGTGGTAGTTAGCGAATAAGTAAATGTACAGAGAGAGAGACAGAGAGAGAGACAGAGAGAGAGGTTGAGGATGAATGAATCCAAGCGAAGAGGATTTTTAGAAGGGACTTTGATGGAGCAAAGTATGAACTTCTTCTTCTTCTTCTTCTTCTTCTTCTTCTTTTTTTTTTTTTTTTTTTTTTTTTTTTTTTTTTTTTTTTTTTTTTTTCTGTTTTGGCTTTTGGCCTTGTTCAGAGAGCTGGTTTAGGAAAAAAAAAAAAAAATTTGCCGCAAAGGAACAAAGAAGGAAAAAAAATGGAAAAGAAATTCGATATTTTGGTCGAATTATCAAAAATTTATCGTTTTGGGACTTTTCTTCAATCTTTTTCTTGTTTATTTTTCCTCATGGTGTCCTTTTTTTAATTATATTTTGTTAAAGTTTAAAACTTGAATCTGAAAAAATATAAGTGTTTAATTTAAAAATGGAAGGAAAAAGAACTGGAATGCAGCAGGACAGTGGAATAGACATGAGTGAATTTTTGTCAACAATGATTTATCATACTTTTTATTTTGACAAGGCATGATATATACTTTGGGTAAAGGTCCCCCCCCCCCCCAAATTTTTCCCTCTCACTCTTTCCCTCTCACAAAATTTCCCCAAAATTTTTTCCCTCTCAATCTTTCACTTAGGGATTACATAAGCTCTCTCCTTCTCATTCTCACTCTCTCTCACGGTAATGTCTCTTTCTCCCCTCACTCCTCTTCTCTCTTTTTCCCCTCCATCGGACCCATCTGCCACCGCCACCCTCTGCCACCGTCGCCGCCATCGTCGAGCTCTAATCTCGCCGTTAGGTGCAACTTTTGCTCTCCTTCTCACCATCGGCTCTCCCTCACTTCATCGCCATGGCTCCTTCAACTTGTACATCGCCATGGCCTTCAGATCCTTCAATTTCCACATCGCCGTCGTTGACCTCCATCTTGAGTACCAATGGAGTTGATTCTTCCCAAAGTTATGTATGTGGACGTGAATACACTATTGAATGTAACTGGAAGGTGTGGTCTTCTAACTATTATTTCGTGAAATTATGCTCCTACTTAATGAATCTCTTTTCTTTTTTTTTTTTAATTGGCCTGGTATAATGCCTACAACTTTTAACGCATGGATATCCTCATAGCATTAAGAACGGATATATAATACTCTGCTTGGTTTGATGAAGTTTTTCACAAACCACTGGTTATATTTTAATTGGCTCATTCTTGTAGGTTGAAGTTAGCATAATAAAATCAACTTCAATTGGCTTCAATAAAAAATAAAGAAACACAGTCTCTTGCATGTCCTTAAGATGCTTTAAGGTCTTGTTTCTTTGCTAGGCAATTAAAAAGGAACCTGAATTTGCAGCTGAGAGAGATGCTTTGTAACATTAAGCTTTGATTATAAACCAGATAATAGATATTGTTGATTGTGCTTTTACTTTCTACTCTATATTTTTGCTTGTCCTGTGTCTTGGTGATTGCATCTAATTATTCTGCTCATTTCCTTATATTAGTAGTTGCTTGACTTTAGATCTTAATTGATTTAACTTTTATATGAAACATTTCTTTCTTTCATCAATCTTTTGTTATAGATTACAACTTTGCAATAGAAATGGTAAGAACAATATTTGGTCTGACTTTAGTCTTATAATGTTTACAATTTATTAGATACTGGGTTACATGTTTTGGAGGCCAATTCTTGGCATTCATCTTCTATCTTGGTTCTGAATGATCCGAATGATATATGAATTTTGACATCATGTCATAGGATACTTATAAAAAAAAAATGTCATATCATAGGATGAGAAAGATAGGATGAGAATTCGAGAGCTATCTTCTGAGCTATCTTTAGAGCTGAACCCTTTTTCTAGACAATCATTTTGTTAATATCTTGATGTTTAACCTTATTCAAGTGTTAACAGTACTGATCTATTTTATTTAGATAAGAGTTTTTGAGTTATAAACCTTGTAGAAGTCTAACAACATATAGGATATTCGAGAACATATCTGTGACTTTGTGAGGCCCAATCATGGACCTATCTAGTTGCTGAAGAATCCCCAGCCATGGGCTTGAAACCAAGACCACACATGGTACCTATTTGGACCTTTTAAGGCTCTGTTTGAAGCCCAATGTAATGTGTGTGTATAAAAAAACTTTGGTTTTACTGTAATGACCACCATATGCTTAGAGGTTAGAGAAGTGCGCTTATGAATTTGCTCCCATTGATACCCATCTGTTAATAGATTAGTAAGGTGTGACACACTTAAAAGCAATTTTCTAAAAAATGATCAAACTTGTGGAGATCCTTGTGCTTTTTAAATATGTTTCAGTTAATAGCCATATACATCCTTAGAGTGTAGCCATAAATTTTCTCTTTGTGGAGATCCTTGTGCTTTTTAAGTATGTTTCAGTTAATAACCATATACATCCTTAGAGTGTAGCCATAAATTTTCTTTTTAGATGCAATTTTGATATCTGAAGGATGATCCACCCCTTCACAGTGCTAATCATTAATTAATATCTTCAATTTATATTATTTCTGCATTCCTCATATAGTTCCTAGTATTTATTTTTATTTTTTAATACAAGATTGAAGTTTTTCATATGATTTGCAGGAACTCCAGCTGACTGTACTTCTTTGGGAATTTCCAAAGCACTCTTTCCTTCAATTGCTGATTTGGTAGATCTTTGGTTATAATGCATGGTTATGGAATTTTCATTGGTTGCACTGCTAGAGAGGACAAACTGATATTGTTAAATTGTATTGTGATGTTCCATCTGGCTAATTCTCTGAATGCCAATGAGCTTTAACTCAATTGGCACCTCCTCCCCTTATAAGTGTTAGGTGGAGGGTGAGGTCGTTGGTTTAAAAACCATTGGGCCTGCATGTGCAGCTTACCAATAAAAAAATGTTTCCATCTGGCTAATTTCTTTGTATAGTGGGCCTCTCTCTCTAATTTCGTGAACACCTCAATACGGAGCCGTTATGACTTATAATGACACTGCAATTACTGCTTTTAATTTAGATATTTTGCTTTAAAGTTTATTTGACTTCATTTTGTTGTCTAACTCTTTTGAGTTGAACAAATGTCTTGTGCAAGCACTTGAGCAGGTTGCTTTTGACTAGAAGTTGTAGTAACTAAAGTTGTTTGATCTTTGCTATTTTTGCTAATGTTTTTCCCATTTCTACATGCAGGTAGTTAGTGGCATCAACATGGGTAGCAACTGTGGTTATCACATGTTACTACACACTTCTTGAGCAGCTATCTATCTCCTTTTGCTTTAGGTACTCTCTATTTGGTTTTTTTTTTTTTTTTGTGCTTCTTTTTCTAATGGGTTCTAAGAAAAAAAAATGAAAAGAGTATTGTGGATTTTGAGTGTTCTGTCTCTTGCTACCTTTTTTTCATGACTGTGTGCTAGTTTGGATTTGGTTCATCCACAGGCAACCTGCCTAATTTACTTACTACTACACACTTCCAGAGCAGCTATCTATCTCCTCTTGCTTCAGGTACTCTCTCTCTCTCTCTATTTGTGGTGAGTTGTTGAATTGGGGCAAGCAGGTGGCTTGCATGAAGTTATAAAGTGGCTTTAGTTGATATTGGAAGTGTTGATTGTTTTATGCAATTTTGGATTATTCTTGTTGAGTTGTTTTTATTTGATTAGTTCATTTTAGGGGCTTCTCTCTATATTTTTCACACATGTGGAACACTAAAATGAAATGGGATATTTAAAGAGATATCCATTACTAAAGAATATTGCTAGTAATGATGTTATAGTTACCAAATGTATTGATAACTTCTTTATGAGTTTAAATTTGTTGTTTTCTTAGGAACATAGGTTTGTTAAATTTGGGTTTTGATAGAGGTTGAAAATGATTGTAATGTTTTGGACATAATCTGCATGTAGTTAATTGGCTATGCTTCATGCTTCATAGAGGTTATGCTTCATGCTATATTTGGTGCGACGTGCTTTTTATATTGGTCAATGAAATGAATTTCTTTGGGTAATGATTGTTTTGGTAATGCAAGATTGGATCTTGAATATGTTGATGGTTGTTTGGTGTTAAAACAATGAATAGAATGTAAAATAAAGAAAGATAAAATACTCAACAATGACATCTAGGTTATCCTAAGTAATTACAATTAGGTAGGAGAGGAGAAGGCAATTGCACTCTCAAAGCTTAAGATAAGCTGTTAATTTCATAAAAATCAATCTTAATATTAATGTTTTTGACTACAATAAAGCCTTTAAATAGGTTATTCCTACCACTTTCATAGAAAAAATAACCTATTCTTAGAAAGATCGGGATTACTAATAGCAAAGAAAAAGTACTCAAGAACATCTAAACAAAATAGCGAAAAGACTTAGAACACAAAATAAGACTCATGGGCCTCTAATTATAACTGAACTAGCAATTTTCTAACTCGAAAAACTTAATTCTAAGACTCCATAATAACTAAAGTAGCTTATAAAGTTCAACGTCTCACTCGTTCAAATTTGTTTGAACCATAGTGTATGCTTTGATGGATTTTTTACTTTTCATTAATAATTGTGTCTTTAGAACCAAGACACTTTTTGTGACATGAAGAGCCTATGTCATGCTACATGCTAATGGTGTTGCAGTGGAGAAATAGCTAGCTAATAAAATTAAATGAAGAAGCCCAACTAAATACATAGAACCATATCAAGTCCCAAACAAAATCATGGAAAAGTCTTAACAGGCTTGATGAGCTAATATTTATATGCACTTATTGAGTAATATTGGTTTGTATGCACTTATTGAATGAGCAAGATGAAAAGTCCTAAATCTCTAAGATTTTCTTGTCATTCTATTCAATCCATTTATATGCACTTATTGACTAATCTTGGTTTGTATGTAGGACGTTCCTTCAGTCCAACAATCTCTAGCTTTCCAAAAATCATCAGTTGCATCCCATCAACCAAGCAACTTATAAGTTTTATGTTGGTGTTCGAGGACTTTTTGTGTACAAAGAACTACATTTGAACAACCGCATTTTTTGCAAGTGCTGACGGATATTTTTAAACACTTTAGAATTTTGATTATGGTATTAGCTTAATTTAAGCGGTTGTTTTGTTCAAAAGACCACATCTTTTTTTTGTTAATCTTATGATGATGGTTATAGACAATGTTATGTATTTAATAATATATTTCTATGTTAATATAATGTTAGTTTGGAGACATTTGTGGTGTTATTAATTAGTTACATTTGTAGTATTGTCTCAGTAGAACTAAAATTATTGCAGGTTCTTTGTAATAGGACTGTGGTTTTAAAACCCAGGGGAAAAAATTTTTTAACCTATAGTGGCAGGCAAAAAGTGCCGCTAAAGGTCTAAAATTATGTTATAATTGAAGCCCTATAGCGGCGTTTATAGCCCGCTGCTAAAGCTTCACACATATAGCGGCGGGCGTAACTGCCGCTAAAAGGTGCATATGTTCTATTGTACATGAAACCCTATAGCGGCGCTTATCGCCCGCCGTTAAAGGTCAATTAACCCGAATTCTAACCTCATATGGAGGCGATTTTCTGCCTGCCGCAATAAACCAAAACTGCCACTAAATGGTAGATCTATTGCGGCGCTTTTTGTTACCGCCACAATAGATCTATAGTGGCACCGCAATAGTGGCGGGAAGAACCGCCGCAATATAACCCGCCGCTAAAAGTCAAATGTACCTTTAGTGGCGCTTTTTTGGGCTTTAGCGGAGCTTTTGGCCCGCTGCAATAATCCGTTTTCCTTGTAGTGGTGACAAGCTATTCATAATTGGTTTTAAAAAGAAAGTAATGTCAGTAATGGCCCCAATAAGATCCAATAATAATTTGCTACCTATACTTTGTTGTGAAATTATTGTACCTGTAGCACTAATTTTTCTTTTTTCTTTTTTCTAAATAATACTTCTAGAAAGATACATAGAAATGAGAACAGGTCCTACCCAATTACAAAACTAGACCACTAGACTAAAGTATAGGCCATTCTATTCAACAGAAAAATAGAGGACGAAATATCATCTAAGATCCAAGCCCTCTCAAAATCTCAGGTTCGGGTTCATGATGACTCGGCATGGGTTGTGCAGCCTTCAATGTCTAAATATGTTGAGTAGGGCTAAGGCATCATGATCATGATTATCAATTATATTCTTAAGGCAGTGACAACCATTCTTCACTCTTCAAATCAAACATATAACAGCTCATTCCATCACAAACTAGATAACAAAAGTTTCATTTTTCCAAGTTGGAGTAGCTCATTCTAATCCTCATTAAATCCAAATTATCTTTACATTACAATACAAACATAAAATTCATGACTGCTAATTATCTACATGACTTGATAAAAATCAAAACTAAGCCCCATCTGCCAATGTCCTCTTTGATGTACTAATGTAGAGTACTGCATGAAAGAGATAACCCAATCATTGATATGGGGCAGAAAAAGAAATTTGAATAATAACAGTAAAATAACAATTAACAAGTCATCCTTTAAAGTTCCATTATTTCTGCGAATGAAGGCATCGCCATACCTATACCCATCTAGACATGCAAGAATACTTGCACATGAACATTAAAAGGCATTATAATAGCATATGAGTGCATGTTTTCATAGCAAATGCGGAACTGAACAAAGTAGAGCACACCAACCATCACTAGACGTCTAATTTGACCCATTAGTGGTATATTCCATTGTTAGACAATTTTTTTTTTTTTTTTTTTTTTTGAGAAGTAAAAGTGGGGTTAGATACAAATGAATTAATAAAATTCGATTATTTATCGTCACCATATATGCCTAGCCTCCGCCTTGATGCATAAATATACATGGATGATGATGACATGCATAAATATAAACGTAGGAAGAACCAAAACATCAACTTATACTATCCCCACATGATTAGGTTCATTAGTGACTTTTACGTACAAGTGGCAGCATAAATTAATCTGCAAGTGGCAGCATAAAATGATTTTAAAGAATTGTGATATGAACACCACGGATTGCCTTACAGTACCTCAGCTCATAAATTAATCTACAAGTGGCAGCATAAATGGGTTCTTTACTATGTCATGTGGCTTCAAAGCATATTTTTGAAAAGAATACTTGCTCTCTATTAGAATTTAGAAACTATATGACAAAAGGAATCTGGTTGAAACATTTTTGCACCTTATGCTTTGAGAAACCCAATTAAATAAATCATATGTCTCTATTGTCTTCGTTCAAAAAAAAGGAAAATCATAGGTTTTTTAAGATGTATAAATGGATATTCTTTGAAATTAGGTTCGGTTTGTTACTTTGTTTCGTAGAAAGTTACTTCCTGGTAGAAAATTATTTCAGTCAAAGACTTCTTCTTACTTTCTTACCTTTTTTTTTTCCATTGTTGTGAAAAATGAAATTTTTGATTGTGCGCATACACGCAATAGCTTCTTTTTTTTTTTTAAGCTATCATCACGAAGCATGTTCAAATCTTTCATATCTATAAAAACAAACATATATGGACTAGTATTTTTCCTTAGAATTGTTCATGTGGAAAGGGAGGTTTCCAGTAGGGCTATTCCATGTCTTTTCCTTCTCTTTTCCCTCTCCTAATGCTGCAGTTTTTTCTTTAAAATTATTAAAAGTTAGAACAAGTAGGACCTATGCTTGCATAATGGAGATGGATTTCTTTCTATTTCTCAATTAGGAGGGCCACCACTCGCTGAAAGTCTTCATTATTAGAAATTTAGTAGTAGTAGTAGGACCACCAAAAAATTACAGATTATCTCCACTTGCCAAAGAATATGGATTTTAGACTGGACGTGTCATGTTTTTTTCTTCTTCCTTCAATAAAACTACGGTCACAACATTTTTATAATATATTCACAATAAAACGTAGGTGACAAACTATTTATAATTGGTTAAAAAAAATTAATGTCAATTATGACCAAATAAGATCCGGTAACAATTTGCTACCTAAACTTTACAAAACCAGCCCACTAGACTAAAGTATAGGCCATTCTATTCAACAGAAAAATAGAGGAAGAATTATAATCTAAGATCCAAGCCCTCTCAAAATCTCGGGTTAGGGTTACTAGTGACTCGGCACGGGTTGTGCGGCCTTCGATGTCTAAATATGTTGAGCAGGGCTATGGTATCATGATTATCAATTATATTCTTAAGGCAGTGACAACCATTCTTCACTCTTCAAATCAAACATATAACAGCTCATTCCATCACAAACTAGATAACAAAAGTATCATTTTTCCAAGTTGGAGTAGCTCTTTCTAATCGTCATTAAATCCAAATTATCTTTACATTACAATACAAACATAAAATTCATGACTGCTAATCATCTACATGACTTGATAAACATCAAAACTAAGCCCCATCTGCCAATATCTTCTTTGGTGTACCAATGTAGAGAACTGCATGAAAGAGATAACCCAATCATTAATATGGGGCAAAATAAGCAATTTGAATAATAACAATAAAATAACAAGTCATCCTTTAAAGTTCCATTGTTTCTGCGAATGAAGGCATCACCATACTTATTTTTCAAAGTAATCATTAATTATATAACAAGTACCACTATGGAAATATAATTACACTCTAGACCTTATTAATAAATTATATCTCAGGACTCTAATATGATATCATTTGACCCCTCCATGAAATATCCATAGTGAATAAAGTCATAATATACTGTCACTTTGTAAACAACTATTTTATTCCTTGAGTACTCAGTTTAATCTTTTAGTTATTCATATTTATGAAATCTAATTTCATAAATATAAACTTTAGTAACTCTTTACTAAAGTGGCTAGCCCTGAATAACCAGTTCCCATTAAACTTATCTCAATGAGATATTTCGTGTCTCTATAGAAAGAGATTATGGATTACATCTTGAGAATATGTGTTCCCTCAACACTACGTATAGTTACCCAACATACTGAGGTTTTGACCGTTAAACTAGATCTCACTCCTGATATATCAAAGTAACCTATATTTCATGATCAGGTTCACTATCCTCTTAGGATTGAGAGTCTATGAAATTAGAAGTCGTGAGATTAATTATTAAAGTGACAGTTGTTAATTGAATAATTAATCTCACAGCAGTCCAGTTCAATATGTCTTACACACTTAAGACATATCAACACATCAACTAGAAGTCTCCACTTCCATGATCAAGACAAACCATCTTAGTTGATGAGTTATAGTCTTCGCAAATGAAACGCCCAATTTTATCACCGACTATGAACTATATTTTGAGTTTACAAGGAACTTTTGATTTATATCTTTTGTAACTAAATCACATAAATCACATACAATGGATCTCAAAGACTATGATAATGTCTCATTAGTTCATTTATAAATAGTCTCATATAATTAAACAATTTAATTATTTATAACATGCCAATAAATTGGATTTTAGGGCACAAACCCTAACAATCTCCCACTTGCCCTCAAAGACAATTTTGCATATATCTGACACTTATTTCCCTTTAGAGTAAATCATAGTCACTCTAAGGCAAATTCTGGAAAGAAGTTTCAGCCAGATTTATTGCATAAATTATCTTATCTACTACTACATCCTATGCTTTAGTATCTCTCTAATGAGATGATACTAACACTTAATGTGTATCTTCACCACCTAGAGTGAACACATATCCTAAAGTCAAACTTCATTAACCACAATCAGACTAAAAATCAATATTTGTGTAACCAGTAACTATCAAATCCTCACTTTAGTGGACAAGCATATAATCCCTCATTCTTCTAAGATATTTGAGTATATGCTTTACTCCCACTAAGTTAAGTAATCCTGGATTTAAATTGATATTTGTCTACCACACCCATTGCAAAATAGATATTTGGCCTAGTATATAGCATAGCATAATTGAGACTTCCTTTTAACATGGTATAAGGAATCGTCTTCATATGCTCTTCCTTTTACATGTCTTAGGACTATAGTCCTAAACAAAAGAACTTCAAACTTGAAAGGAAGGAATCCTTTCTTGAAGTATCACATGCTATACTTGGCTAGAATCTAATCTATTTAAGCAGTTTGAGACAGACCCAACATCCTAATTTCTGAATCTTACCAAAGTTTAACTCTTAGGATGTGACTAGTCTCACTCAAGTACTTTATATCAATCTGGTCTTGACAACAAAAAATTCTATTGTTGACAATATCTATACATCATTCTGAATGATTAGAATGTTATCAACATACATTAAGAGATTTATTACTCTATATAGCTTTTACACTCATAAAGCTTATCACTATTTGATCAAATCAAACAATTTGATTGCTTGATCAAAGATGATATTGTATGATCTAAATGCTTGCTTTAGTCCATAAATGGATTTTAAGCAACTTTCATACTAAATACAACTGGTTCTTTGCTATGAACTAGTCTAGCTACATCATATAGATGTCTTCCTCAAGATTGCCACTAAGAGAAGCTTTCTTGATATCCATTGCCATATTTCATCCAAATGAAATATAATGGATAAGAGAATCTAGATAGAGTCAAACATGACTATTGGTGAAAAAATCTTTTCATAATCGATCTATTTCTTTCTGAATAAATCTTTTCGCCACTAGTCTTGACTTTGAAGGTTTACACCTTCTATTCTATCAATCTCATTTTCTTGTAGACCTATTTGAAAACAACTGGCTTAATGCCATTAGGCGCCTCTACAAGTTCTAGACTTTAAATAGAATCTAATTCTATTTACATAACTTTGATCCAGTAATCCATATTCATATCATCTATTGCCTCTACATAGGGCCGAGGATAAAATTCATATCCTTACGAGATGACTTCACAAGTTTATCCCAAAAATATGAATTTATTGGGTAATTTGATAATCCTCCTATTATGATATAGTACTAGTGTACTAGCTATCTATAGAATAGTGTCTTGTGGTGTATCTAATATAACCATCTCATTTCTAAATGTATTTACGTTTAGTTTTAAGATTATTCACATAGTCATTATTTAGAAACTTTGTATTTGTACTTTACAAACACCTTGTTATCTTTATGACTACTAAAATAATCTTCTGCAATTCCTTTTGGAAAACCCAACATAAACACACATTTTTCTACCTTTTGATTTCAATTTGTCAGACTTCCTTTCTAGCACAAGTGCTGGACATCTCCAAAAGTGGAAGTATCATATACTAGGTTTTCACTCAATCCACAATTTAACAAATGTGCTAAGAACAAACTTTTGGAATCAATTTTAGAAAATATATAGTAATAATTAGAGTATATCTCCAAAAGGAGATAAGTAAATAGAAAAACCTATCATGTACTTTACCATTTCTAAAAGAGCCTTATTCCTCCTTCATGTATACACCGACTTAAAGAAGTCATTGGAACTATATTCCTTTACAATAAAGGAACCTTAGGTCATATTATCCTCTAAATAGAATTCGTAGACTTGGAATAAAACAAAGAAAATGGTTCTAAAAGCCCATTTTTCACCAGTCTTGAATATCATTTAGATTAATAGGACCCTAGACTTAAATTCCAAAACATACAATACTAAAGGACGAAAACTTTCTCTTTAAAAATAAAACATGTAAATTTTCATTTAGATTACAATCATGGACAATGCTTAGCTTTACCATAATGAAAACACTTTCCTTTAGGTCATGCTTTTGAGTCTTGACAGTTTTTAGACCCCTTAAAACACAATTGAATTAACCTAGTTAATTAGCCAAGTTGTTACTTAGTCCAAATTCCAAGTCTAGGTTATCACAATCAAACAATCATATCATGTAAGGTAGCGGAAAAATAAATAACACAAAGATATGATCACCTAGGAAACCAAACTGGTAAAAACTTGGGGAGGATTTAACCTAGCTATCCTCAAGGTAAACCTGAATCCACTATCTTGAAAGAATCGAAATTCATACAATAAGACTTACAAGCCCCCACACTCGACTTCTTATTGCTACCCACTAGTAGAACTTACTGACACGACCACGTGCAAGCTCCGAGACCACGAACTCCTTCTTTCTTGGATTCTTCAGCAAATACAAGCACACCCGCTTGTGTTTCTTTAAGCTCTTATGGCAGCAACTGAATGATCATCAAGTTCTTGAAGAAAACTCCTCCTTGATAATCCTAAGCTTGTGTAAAGGAAAGCTCCTCAAGGATCTCACAAGAGATTCACACAAACAACAATATGAGCAACAATACAACTCTCAAGCAACCAAGACTTTAGAGAGGTTTGGGTACAAAACCCTAAAACCAAAAGAGGCACAAGAGGCACTCTAATCTCTCTATCTTTTTTCTCAAAAACGTGACTTAGGGTTTTCTTTATATAGTGGGAGAAGTAGATCTGAAACCCTAATCCTTAATGGGCTTAAGCTGCTGTTTGGGCCAACTTAAAATTCTGCAGATACGATTTTCGATTGATCGAGCATGTTCTTCGATCGATCGAACCAGGCAAAATAAGAAGTCTTCTTCCTGTAGATTGTATGTTCTTGAATCTTGACTTGAATCACCTTGAGTATTGTCTAATAAAACCTATAGACTCTAAGATCTATATCTAGACAAGTTTGTGTTCAAGATTTGCCAATTGTTCTAAACATTTAGAACCTAACAAATCTAATTTCCTTTTTGGCAATTTGTGACAAAACTTTCATACAAAATGAAATGCTCAAATACAAGAACAACCCAATACAATAAAATGCCCATTACAACAAATTCAACCTAACTACTATCCATCAGTTGCAAGTGTAGACAAAAGCTCAATTGAATCAACCTGTATATTTCCTGAAACACTAAACAAAACGCATAAACACATGTGTGACAGAAAAATAGTAAATCAACAAATATGCAAACTAACTCTCCCCCTAAGTTAGATACATCAAAAAGTTTTTATATTCTCCCCCTAAACAAAACAAACAGGTCATTTATGTCTCCCCCTTTTTGTCACGTATTGACAAAGACTACCTAATCAGAAGGTAGACAGAAAATATACGTAACAATAACTCCCCTTAAGAACCACAAAGGTTAAAAAAAAATTTCCCCCTATAAAAATAGGAAAAACAAAACAAGTTTTGGGAAAAACAATTTTGGGGAAAAATAAAGGGGGTGGGGATAAATAAAAAGAAACAAACCAAGTTAAAAAAAATAAATAAATAAATAAATAAAAAAAAACTAAGTTGAGGATACACATGAAGAAAAAAATATTCTCTTTTTCAATAAAATGTAAACATGGCACTATGTGACCCATAAACAGTTGCATGAGTAAAGGAAATATTTGCACATTGATTATCCATCATATCTCTTAAGAAAAATATTTTCTACAGTTCACACATAAAAAAGGCATATACTAGAAAGCACATAGCTCAAAAATTAATCAATTAATTTTTTGATCAAGTTGAGTACCCAATGTAGCAAAGTGTATGCATGTTATGTGTGAAAACAATGAAAGATATGACTGCAAAACTGCAAGATGGATACAAAAACAATGCAATGCATGTGAATCCTAAACACAAATGATGCATGAAAAAAATAGATTGGTCAAATACTTAAAAACTGAAAATTTTTCAGTTTCGATCGATCGAGCATCAATTGAACATCAATCGAGTCAGGCAGACTCAAACCAAAAATTTTAATCACAATTTCGATTGATCGAAAAACAGGTTCGATCGATTGAAAGTTTGGAAAATTCATATTTTTGAAAAACAGAGCATTTTAATGCAGAAACTCCTCAAAGCACATTGTTTTATAAAAAATGCATGAGTATGAGACGAAAAGTTTTTCAAAAACACTTGAATTCAACTCAGATCTTCCAAAATCAAGATTTTCAATCAATTTGTCCTCAAAGCGCAAACATTAAACACATTTTGCATTAAAATCAAGGAACTTTTAATCTTGGATGGCCACAACAAGATCACACACAATATAATGTACCAAGTTTAACAAAGAGTAACTTGTGTAGTGTGTGCAACTAGTAAAAGCTTGAGATACATGTGAGGTGATATGTGAATAGCAATCAATCACAAAGTCTACAAAATTCATCACATTGAATTTAAAAGAGACTATCACCTAAAGAGTTACATCATATAACTCCCACATCTCCTAGAATAAAAGCTTGCAATCATGTAAGTTTCCTGATTTGCCTCATATTGTACACACCAATTTTTATTTGATCAGAAGCTTATTAAAATAGCCGAGATAATGTACACACCAATTTTATTTGTTTGATTTAACATTAAGTCCAATAATGTACACACCAATTTTAACATTTAAACCGAGGCTACACCTTATGTTCTTTTTGTGCATGTGCTACACTTTCTCGAGCACAAAATCTTATGATATGCACTAAGGTGTTCATGATTGGCTAGTAAACAGTGCTGAGATGGTTATTTATGCCTTTCTCAAAAGGATCAAGTCCGACAGTCAAATAACATGTGACTTCAAGATTAAGACAAAGTGATAAACACCATAAACATCTTTCCCACACAACATGCACTACAAAGTTTCAACTAGTCAAGTGCAATAAATAAGCTCATCAAAGCTAAACAAGGTACATAAACTTTTTATGTTTAGATAATATGGCCAATCCTTGATTATAAATCCAAGATGTGAAATACAAAACACATAAATCTTTTTGGTTAAAAAAAATTTTATGACCAAAAACAAAAAGCACACATTATGCTAAATGATTAAAAATGCAAATGTAATGCATGACAGTGCTTAACTAAGCTATAGAGGGTATACAAACAAGAAATATCAATTTCTTAATTAACCCATGAGTACATGTACAAACTAGTACATACTCATACAAAATCAGAAATAGCTTAGCACTTATAGAACACATACTATTCAAGTTTCTCCACAATGTTAAGTATGTCCTAAATCAAGAGAGAGATATAATAACTCATGTAATCCTCAAAAAAAAAAAAATCTAGACACAAAATAAAATATTTTTGTCTTTTTGAAATTTTTCAATGTTTTTGGATTTTTTTTTTTTAATAAAAACAACCTAAAAAAAACAAAACAACCAAAAACAAAAACAAGACATGTCCACAAACAATTGAAAGAATTATATCAGGGACAAGTCAGCAATACTCATCTTAGAGAATCTTTTCTCACCCATATAGCACGAGCCTTCGGCTTTGTAGGTGAAAATCCATGAGAAGCAGAGTGTATTTGAGGAATTACACCAATCTTCTGAGAGAGACTGAAATCCTGCAAATTCATTTCACAAGCCAACAAGCTTAAATTTTTCAAAATAATATGAAACAATTTATATGGACTTATGGTAGGAGAAATATCATCACATGTCCTAGACTGAAACATAGAATGCTTAAATTTCAATTTATGACAATTAGGACGAATGTGACCAGAGACACCACAAAAGTGACAAACAGGAACAAATTTAGGAACATCAGTATTCCTAACAACAAGTCTAGTCTCAAATTTTGGTTTTTGCCTCAACAAAGAACAATTTGGTCTAATATGACCAACAACACCACAAAGGTGACAAGTAGGCACAAAAATAGATTTCTTTTGCACACTAACAGTAGATTTAGACTTAGGTTTAGAAACTTCAGCGACTACATCAGAACTTTTACCTTTGTCTAACCTAGCAAAATAAGCCTTTTCTTTATTATTCCTCTTAAAAGGAGGGATATAAACTTTTTCAACTTTAGGTTTAAGAGAAACAGAAACAATTCTGTTATCAACAAAAGGCTTGGTACTAGTCAAATTTTCAATTATAGCTTTAGATTCAACTAACTCTTGTTCCAAGCTTTTCATCTTCTCATCTTGAGAGGAAATTTGATTTCTCAAAAAATTCATTCTTTTTATTAGATTAATCTAATCTAACAAACAATTCCTCTTTTTCAAGATTAGCCAATTTTAACTCTTCTTTAAATTTCTTAGCAATTTTCAAAGATTTAGATAATTCCTTATGAAGAGTTTCACAGACATCAATAAAATCAACAGAAACATGAGCAGAAAGACACTTCAAATTATCCATGACAACAAGGGTCAAGGATCAGCTCTTAGATCAAAAGATCTAAAACAAAAGAGCTACTTGCTTTGATACCACTTAACAGTTTTTAGACCCCTTAAAGCACAATTGAATTAACCTAGTTAATTAGCCAAGTTGTTACTTAGTCCAAATTCCAAGTCTAGGTTATCATAATCAAACAATCATATCATGTAAGGCAGCGAAAAGATAAATAACACAAAGATATGATCACCCAGGAAACCAAACCGGTAAAAACCTGGGGAGGATTTAACTTAGTTATCCTCAAGGTAAACCTGAATCCACTATCTTGAAAGAATCGAAGTTCATACAATAAGACTTACAAGCCCCCACGCTCGACTTCTTATTGCTACCCACTAGTAGAACTTACTGACACGACCACGTAAAAGCTCCGAGACCACGGACTCCTTCTTTCTTGGATTCTCCAGCAAATACAAGCACACCCGCTTGTGTTTCTTTAAGTTCTTATGGCAACAACTGAATGATCATCAAGTTCTTGAAGAAAACTCCTCCTTGATAATCCTAAGCTTGTGTAAAGGAAAGCTCCTCAAGGATCTCACAAGAGATTCACACAAACAGCAATATGAGCAACAATACAACTCTCAAGCAACCAAGACTTTAAAGAGGTTTGAGTACAAAACCCTAAAACCAAAAGAGGCACAAGAGGCACTCTAATCTCTCTCTCTTTTTTCTCAAAAACGTGGCTTAGGGTTTCCTTTATATAGTGGGAGAAGTAGACCTGAAACCCTAATCCTTAATGGGCTTAAGCTGCTGTTTGGGCCGACTTAAAATTCTGCAGATTCGATTTTCGATTGATCAAGCCTGTTCTTCGATCGATCGAACTAGGCAGAATATGAAGTCTTCTTCCTGCAGCTTGTATGTTCTTGAATCTTGACTTGAATCACCTTGAGCATTGTCTAATAAAACCTATAGACTCTAAGATCTATATATAGACAAGTTTGTGTTCACGATTTGCCAATTGTTCTAAACATTTAGAACCTAACAAATCTAATTTCCTTTTTGGCAACTCCTAGGACAACTAGTTTGCCCAACTATTTGGTATTTTTATTCTTCTTACCCTTACCTTTTGGTTAAGGCTTAGAATTTGAATTAAATCATATTGATCCTAGCCTTAGCTTTTAGGATGTTTTTCACTGCGTAAAACTCACTCATCAACTTAGATAAAATAAAAAGAATTTATTTATTTTTAAAACAATCTGAATTGATCAAATGATTCTAACACGGACTTGTAGAAACATATCCATATGAGATTAACAATTAATCTCTACATCCAAGAATTCAAAATTAATTTAGAGATGAAAATATTTTCATAAAATGATATAGAATTGGAACTCCTTAAGCCTGTCTTAGCACTCAATATAATTTATATCAAATATTGCTTAGTAGCTTGATATTTCATACCAAACATCTCATTTAGACTTAATATAAAGTCTAAACCTAGTGCTAACTCTTGCATCTCATGTTGTAGCACAATTGAGATAGAAGCCAATGTAATATGTTAGCATCTCAATAAGACTATGATCACATCATAGGCTATCTTCCAAAAATGCATCATATATGAGAAATTATGACTATGTTGAATCGAAACATATTTATGTACTTCAACTCCTTTAAGCACAATGTCCAAAATTGTTTCTTAGTCAACATGATTCAATTATAATAGTAGCTAGAGAACAAAAAATTTATGACAACTTTAATTTGAGACTATGAACATAATTACAAGGACAATATAATTTTGCACCCACAACCACATAATATGGAACCCTAAAACCATATTATATTAGGTGCAACGACAACCCAATCCCGCAATTAATATTCCTCGGTAGCGAGATCATACCAATCACCATGATAAGGCAAGAACTATTCTCATTATTAATGCTATCATGGTAACTCTTACCAAACGAAAATAATTTGCCGTTCTTCCCTTAGCCTCTAAGTAATAATTACAGAGCTCCATAGGGAGATTAACATTACACTTAGTCTAGTGTACACCATTGCCTAGACTCTATGTGAGTCACCAAGTAACTCCACGGTAGCGTGGTTGTTCTCAATGTAAAAATACATTTCATCCATCATTAAGAAGTTTAACCTGTAGTACCATGAATTAAACACCCTCTGTAGGGAGCAAAGCATATACGCCAAGGCGAGGTGCCTAATCACACTACTATAAACCGGCAATGGAAGCCGTGAAACTCGACCCTTGAATCTCTCTCCCACTAGAAATTATAAAACAAGTGGATTGTCTTAAAAACGTTGCGATCTCATCACAACTTTAACCCTACACATCAAATGTGTTTAATTGTTTAAATTCGATGTGATTTGACTAAGTCACGTTACAATAGCGTAACGAACATTTGCGTAATCACAAAGAAGTTTAATCATGTAATCCGTGAAGTAAATACCCTTCGCTTGGAATGCAAGGCTCAAGGCCAAGACAAGGTACCTACTCACATTGTAATAAGCTTAACAAAGGGTTATTTTAAATCCAACACTCTCACTTGTTATTTGGGTTTTCTTTAGAGTATTGTGATCTCATCACAATTTATAACCTTGCACTTGTTAAAGACTCTAATCTCATTAGAATCACTAACTAAAATGGAAATCCTAAACTATTTAGGATTCCATATACTCTAATGGATCAAAAAGTTAGTTATATAGAACTCTATCTTTAACTTACTTGATAAAGAATTCTAATCTCATTAGAATCTATATGACTTTTAATTAGAGCTTTAATCTCATTAAAAACTTTTAATTAAAATAAATTAAGGACTTTTAATCATACAACAATTCCAATCTTATTAGAATGTTTCTTAAAAGACAAGTCCTAAACTAATTAAAAATAAGAGTTCTATTTAACTAATATCTTTAATCTCATTAGGTCACTTAGTTAGATAATGATTAATAAATGTCCTTAATTTTTAAGGACTATAAAATTAATCACTTTATATAGAATTATGGGTAAACTCATCACACACAACCTTGCTTTTTATCAATGTTTTAATACTTGATCAACACTAATCAAATTAGTTTTACATGATAAAAAAAACACCTTTTGATTTTATAAATAAAGATTTATAGATCAAACATTAAGGTTTTCAAGATGAAGATCAAAAACCCTAATATGCTAGAAACCCTTGAAAATAAAATCCTAACCTTATTAGGAATAAATTTCATTAAAGGAATACTTTAATCCCAGCATTAACATGAGAGCATCTATATTTTATATTATCAATACAAGGATATCAATCCGAATAAAGTTAGGTCTTGAATCCTATTTAATGTTAAAAGTCAGCACTGTCACTATAACATGTACCATAGCACCGTCACTATAAATCATGGCATATTAATTCCAACGCTTGATCACAAACGGATCAAAAAGATTTAAAACATGTTTATAAGATGGCCAAGGAAACAAATGTTAGCATAAGGATTCAATCTTGATAACATATAAATCATATCAACCTTTATCTATAATATACGGATTCAATAAATATAAGGTACTTCAATCCTTATGACATACGGATTCCACATTATCAATGTATATATATATATATTAATCAATTCATGAATACAAGCTTATCCGAAAGAGTAATACTCATGTTAAAAACAAGTAAGTATTACTTCATAAATAATAATATCTATCCGATCCCACTTGCAATATATATTAATCAATTCATAAATATAAGCCTTGAATATATATATATATATATATATATATATATATATATATATATATATGCACAGATTCTTTTTTTCTTTTTTCTTTTTTGAGAAACTGTATATATACAGATTCAGTATGAAATAAAGTACTTGAATCCTTGATGCATACGAACTCCATGAATACAACACCATAAAAGCATGAATATTAAAAACCATGACACGGCACCATAACTTGATGCATAATCATGGGTCATTGATAATACGATCCAATATGACACGGCACCATATTAATCAATTCCCACAGAATTTATTGCACAATAAATCTAAAACAAAATTATGCAAAAAAAAAAATTATTACAGAATTATCAAACACCAAGAAAACAATTTTCTTTAATTCTAAAACTCAATCACATGTTATACAAGCATGATATCACGAACCTGGCTCTGATAACAATTGTTGGAAAAACTGGTTTTTCATCTCATACAAAAACCACAGCAGAAGCAACACAATAATCTACTTCATTCATGAAAGATAACATGTAACCTTGGATTCTAGAACAAAGAAGAGAAAGCATACCTTGGTGCAGTAAAATACAAAAACAAGTCTTGAGAATACCTTCAATCTTCATTCCAATTCCACATGGTGCCCAAGATGAGTGGTCTCTCAATCAGTCTTGTATACGTTAATTTTTCTTTGGAAAAGTGTATTTCCAAGATTCTATAGAGAAAAACAGTTTTCTCTTCCTTTTAATCATACGTACGTTTTAACTGCTTTAGCAGTTACTTTATTTAATAACTCTTATTAAATAAATAACTGATTATCTAATTGAATTAGCCTCTTGGGCCAACCCAATTGGGCTTAAGTGTGTGGCTTGAGATGGGACCAAAGGGATTAATAAGGCTCTAGCTTCAATGGGCCTTAGACTTATCTGTCAACTCTTGACAAGCCCAAAGTAACCATTAATTATATAACAAGTACCACTATGGAAATATAATTGCACTCTAGACCTTATTGATAAATTATATCTCAAAACTCTAATATGATATCATTTAACCCCTCCATGAAATATCCATAGTGAACAAAATCATAATAAACTGTCACTTTGTAAACAACTATTTTATTCTTTGAGTACCTAGTTTAATCTTTTAGTTATTCATATTTATGAAATCTAATTTCATAAATATAAACTTTAGTAACTCTTTACTAAAGTGGCTAGCCCTGAATAACTAGTTCCCATTAAACTTATCTCAAGGGGATATTTCGTGTCTCTATAGAAAAAGATTATGGATTTCATCTTGAGAATATTTGTTCCCTCGACACTACGTGTGGTTACCCAACATACTGAAGTTTTGACCTTTAAACTAAAGCTCACTCCTGATATATCAAAGTAACCTGCATTTCATGATCGGGTTCACTATCCTCTCAGAATTGAAAGTCTATGAAATTAGAAGTCGTGAGATTAATTATTCAAGTGACAGTTGTTAATTGAATAATTAATCTCACAGCGGTCCAGTTCAATATGTCTTACACACTTAAGACATATCAACACATCAACTAGAAATCTCCACTTCCATGATCAAGACAAACCATCTTAATTGATGAGTTATAGTCTTCGCAAATGAAACGCCCAATTTCATCACCGACTACAAACTATATTTTGAGTTTACAAGTAACTTGTGATTTATATCTTCTGTAACTAAATCACATACAATGCATCTCAAGTACTATGATAATGTCTCATTAGTTCATTTATAAATAGTCTCATATAATTAAACAATTTAATTATTTATAACATGCCAATAAATTGGATTTTAGGGCACAAACCCTAATAAGTATATGATAATTTTGATAATTTTATTAATAAAGTGTGTGTGTGTGTGTGTATATATATATATATATATATATATATATAACCTTAAACACTGTTAGGAGTGTCATTTTTTTAATATAAATAAAACCAAATTAATTGCTTAGAAATACAAGTAATTAAACAAATCTCTCTCTCTCTCTCTCTCTCTCTCTCTCTCTCTCTCTCTCTCTCAAATATAAACCAAATTAATGTTTAATCATCCCTTGGAGTTTGTGTTAGTTGTATAATCATCCCTTGGAGTTTTAATTATCCCTTGTAACTCCTTGTGATTTTCATATTCGGCAAATTGATCCCTTAACACTAATTTTTGCTAGCCTTTTAGGACAGAAAAATCACATGATTATCACATAACTATATTAAGAGGACTTACCAACTAATTCATGCTGGATGGTCATGCAATTTTCTGTCAAATCAAACTAAAAATGTTACAATTAAAGTCACATAATTTTTTTTTTTTTTAATCAATGTTGAATGATTTGTAAGTGTCATCTTTTTCTTTTTTTCTTTTTCTTTTTTTTTTTTCTGAATCATATAGTTGATCGATACTTCATGTTTTGGGAACTATTATTTTTTTGATGCAACCTTTAAAAGAGTAAAATATATACCTTCATTAATGTAAGTTCACACACAAAAAAGCACAAAAACTAGATTAACATTTACAATAAAATAAAAGATATATTAAGAAAGTTATTAAAGTTATAGTAGTAGGTTTCAGTTAGTTCAGCTAGTAAAGTTTCTAATAGTTAAATAAAAGACCTGGGGTTTAATCTCCGCTTACACCAAAAACCGATTGGTTTCTTGGTATGATGATAAAGAGCTATCATCAGAAGCGAACGCCATAGGTTGAAACTCTCTAAAAAAAAGTTACAGTAATCACGTATCTTTTTTTTTTTTTTTAATTTTGAGAGATTTTCAACCAACAACATCCGCTCCTGATGCTCTTTATCATCAGACTAAGACATCAATTAGTTTTTGGTGTAGGCGGGGATTGAACCTCAGATCTCTTATTCAACTATCAAATACTTTACTAGTTAAGCTAACTGAAACTTATCAGATATCTTTTTTAAGTTATTATTAAAATCTACAAGTATATAGACTATAGATAAGAAAAAAATTATAATTGTTAAGATGATATAGTGTGATTAATGAATAATGATAATAAAATTGATATATATATATATATATTGTCAGCATGTATAAAAGGTTTTACCTTTGTTGGGTTCTAAGAATTTAGGTCTAAATGTATTAGAACTTCATTTTGTAATGTTGGCAAATCATGATCAAAACTTTTAGTCTTGTTTTAGACTTGCTCAAAGTTTGTTTATGTGTAAAGTTAGAATCGAGTGTACCGCAGGATTTACTGTGTAAATCTGCCTAGCTCGATCGATCGAAGCTCGTGAAGATTGTTTTTCTACAGAATTTTCCAACTCAGCCCAAGCCCGTTTGACGTGTAGAGTTTTATGTTTTGCCTTAAGTATAAAAGGAAAAACCCTAGCCATGTTTTAGTGTTGTTTTTATGCTGTGTATGTGAATCTCTTGTGAGATTTAGAGGTGTTTGCCTTCATATATACTTAGGATTATCAAGAATCAAGATTATGTCAAGAACTTGATGATCGGTTCGGTTGCTGCATAAAGAGCTTAAAGATACACAAGTAGGAGTACTTGTGCTTGCTGTGAATCCAAGAAAGAAGTAGTCATTGGACTCGAAGCTATCACGTGATCGTGGTAGTAAGTTTCCTATTCGAGGTAGCAATAGGATGTTGTGGTCTAAGTCGCTATTATGTAAACTTCAATTCTTTCATAGTAGATCTGTTTTACCTTGAGGATAGCTAGGTTAAATCATCCCCAAGTTTTTTATCGGTTTGGCTTTCCTGGGTTATCATATCATTATGTTATTTATTTTCCGCACTTTACAATGATATGATATATCTGTGTTAACCTAGATTTGAATAATTTGACTAAGTAATCACTTGGCTAATTAACTAGGTTAATCTGGTTGTGTTTTAAGGAGTCTAAAAACGTAAGGAATTCAAGAGAATCTCTAATGTTGAGGTTGCTCATACTGCATGAAATATTCTCCAAACTGTGCATGAAGGCACAAGTGGTATCAGAACGGGTAGCTCTTTTGTTTTAGATCTTTTGATCTAAGAGTTAATCCTTGACCCCTGTTGTCGTGGAACACGGTCACTCTCTTGTTATCCCACCTCACTTTGATGGGAATAATTATGCTTATTGGAAAGTAAGGATGAAAGCATTTCTGAAATCTAATGATGAGAGAGTCTGGAATTCCGTTGAATACGGATGGGAGAAGCCCACTACTCCAGTTAGTGAGTGGCAAACTTCTCAAAAAGAAGCAGCCGCTTTTAATAGCAAAGCCATGAATGCTATTTTTAATGCTGTTTCTATGGAGGAATTCAAGAGAATCTCTAATGTTGAGGTTGCTCATACTGCATGGAATATTCTCCAAACTGTGCATGAAGGCATAAAGGCAGTTAAGATCAATAAGTTGCAGCAGTTAACAACTAGATTTGAAAGCATTAGGATGTCTGATGATGAAAGTTTTGATGAATTCTATGCTAAGCTTAATGATATTGTTAATTCTACTTATAATCTTGGTGAAATCTATGATCAACCTAAAATTGTTAGGAAGATTCTTAGATCTTTGACTGAGGACTTTAGACCCAAAGTGACTGTTATCACTGAAAGCAAGGATGTGGACTCCATCCTTATTGATGAAATCAGTCTTATGAGTTGGACCTACCTAAGACAAGCAAATCCAAATCAATGGCTCTTAAGTCTGTTGATGATGTAGATATGAATGGATTTGATGATGAGCTCTCTGTTATGGAGATTGCATATCTTGCCAAGAACTTTAGAAATTTTCTTAAGAACAATAACAAGAGGGCAAAAGGTAAAAACAATACTGAACCTAGAAATTTTAGGAGGAATGATCCCACTAAGGTGAATAATACTGAAAAACCTAGAGAGAAAGTAGGTCAAATCCCTAATAATTCTATGGGTCAACAATGTTTTGGATGTCAAGAGTATGGTCATATGAAATCAGAATGTCCTACATTCTTGAGATCTAAGGGTAAAACTATGGCTGTAACCCTTAGTGATGATGAAGTTTCTGACCATGAGTCAAGTAGTGATGAGGATGGAAACTTCATTGCTTTCATAGCTACTGCTGTAGTTGATGAAAGTGTTGCTGTTGAAGAGAACCCTTCTGATGGGGAACTCTCTGAGGATGCAGATTTGCAAGAAGCCTATAATAAGCTTTGCAAGATTTCTGTAAAGGATGCCATGAATGTTGATTTAGGCTTACAGAAAATTGCTTCTCTTGAACTTGATAAGAAGAATTTGCTCATTAAACTGGTTGATGCTAATGAATTGTTAAATAATGTAAAGGCTGAGAACAAGCTTTTACTAGATAAAGTTAAGAATTTGGAACTTGAATTATCTGTTGCTAGAAAACAAACAAATAGGTCTGGTTTAGGTTTTGTAGAAAGCATCTCTGTGCCTGAAATTCATTCCACAAATTTTGTTTCTTCTTCTGATCCCCCCATGTGTGAGGTTGTCAAACCTGTAGAAGTTACACATCCTAGGAAGATTAGAGTTGATATTAAAGAGTCTAAGCCTAAGAATTCTACCCTTTCTAAGGACAAGGTGCATGATACACCTACTTGGGTTTGTCATTTTTGTGAAATTTCTGGGCACATTCGTCCAAACTGTTTTAAGTTGCAAACTGCCAAGCGAGCAAATAAGCCAAAAGTACCTGTGCCTCAAGCACAAGATCCTATGGTATTTATTGGTGAATTGGTAAAAACTTTAAACCTTTATTCCAATCCTGGAGTTACTCAGCATTCTAATATGAATAATAACTCCAATGCAAGAGTTGCATCTAAAAAGTTTTGGATGCGAAAGGCTCGATCTAATTGAGTCTTTCTGACATGGTCCTTGTGCTTCATCGCTCTACCTTGTGTGACCATTCTCTTTTGTTGTTTTGTTTTCTTTGTTTTTCTAGGATTTGCAATGCATAACATTCATGCATTTCATTCTAGGTTGTTTTTGTTATACTTTTCAAAAATAATAATAATAAAAAAAGGGAAGAAAAATGTGTTTTGCATTATTTTTCTTGAATTTGAAATCAAGGTTGGCCATATTATCTTTACATAACATGTTTATGTATCTTGTTTAGCTTGGATGAGCATATTTTTTAGCTTTGTAGTGCATGTTGTGTGGGGGATGTTTATTGTTTTTGATCACTTGATCTTGATCTTGAAGTCACATGCCTTTGATTGTTGGACTTGAACTTATTGAGAAAGGCATAAATAACCATCTCACCACTGTTTACTAGCCAATCATGAACACCTTAGTACATATCATCTGATTTAGTGCTCGAGAAAGTGTAGCACATGCTCAAAAAGAACATAAGGTGTAGCCTCGGATTAAATGCTACAATTGATGTGTACATTATTGGGCTATAATAACCTCACAATCAAATAAAATTGGTGTGTACATTATCTTGGCTATTTTAATAAATTTCTGATAAAATAAAATTGGTGTGTACATTATGAGTTAAATCAAGAAACTTACATGATTGCAAGCTTGTTTTCTAGGAGATGTGGGAGTTATATGATGTAACTCTTTAGGTGACAGTTTCTTTCAAATTTATGTGATGAATTTTGTAGAAATTGTGATTGCTTACTATTCACATATCACCTCACATGTATCTCAAGGTTTTGCTAGTTGCACACACTACACAAGTTACTCTCTGCTAAACTTTGTACATGTTATTGTGTGTGATTTTGTTGTGGTCATCCAAGATTGAAAATTCCTTGATTTTAATGCAAAATGTGTTTGAAGTTTGAGATTTAAGGAAATATTGATTGAAAATCTTATTTTTGGGAGATCTGGGTTCAATACAAGTGTTTTTGAAAAGCATTTCATCTCATACTCATGCATTCTATTCATAAAATACTATGCTTTGAGGAGTTTTTGCATAAAATACTCTGTTTTTCAAAAATCTATTTTTTCCAGAATTTCGATCGATCGAACTTGTTTCTCGACCGATCGAAATTGCGATTAAAAATTTGTTTTGAATCTGCCTGGCTCGATTGGTTCTGGATCAACGAATGTAATTTTCAATCGATCGAATCTGTTTTTCGATCAATCGAAAATCGTTAAGAGAGTTTTTTAAAAAACATGTCTTCTTCACGTGCTTATCACTATTCAAACTTTTTCAAAAGTTCTTTCTCTCTCTTTTCGATCGGTCAAGATTCAAAGCAAGATTTTTGTCGTTTTCCCTCAAAAATTTTCAAGAGTTTTTGTCTTCTAAGGCCGGTAAGACCCTTTTACCCCTCCTTTTTCATTTATTTTCATGTTTCATGCATTTTTTTCATGCATTTTGGGAAAATTTCGAACCTAAAGAAAATTGGGGTTTTTGTTGATTTCAATCTTTTCTTTCACAATTGATCATTGGGTTTTTGTTATGGGATGTTATTAAACTGTTCCTTGTGGTTTAATTTGATCAATTTGTTGAATTGGGAAAATTTGATTTTTCTAGGGCTTGAAACTACCCGAATTGGGGATTTTGTTCAATTCAGCATTAATTTATGAAATTGGCTTGTTTGATTGATTGATTTGGTCATTATATTTTGTTATCTAACTTGTGTAATGATAAATTGGTCAATTTGTTGGGATTTTTGAAAGTGAGTTTTCAAAATTTGGGGTTTTTGGTATAAACTCTATATTCAAGCTAATTTTGTGTTTCTAAAGTGTAATTGAACTTTTCTCACTGCATTAGAGCATGCATCATGTGTTAATTCTGTGTATGCATCATATAGATTGTTATTTTCTATATTGTTTTTGCTCTAACTGTGTCTGATGCAATCTGCCCTTGGGTTTTTTTTTTTTTTTTTTTTTGTCTCTTTTCTGTCTGTCTTTTCTGCTCTTTAGCACCATGGTTAGGAATACTAGAGCCCATAGGACATCCTCTTCTTCTTCTACTCCATCCTTTGATAGTGAGAGGTTTCTGAGTGAGAAAAACCAAGTGACGTATGAGAAACTGAACATTCTTAGGAATGTGTGGGCTGAGAGGAAAGTCGTTTTAGATGAGCTTGACCCGAAAATTAAGAGAAACTTTGAGCGTAGGGGCTGGTTGCCTTTGTTGGATGTTGATCATCCTCCTTCGGCTACCTTGATTAGAGAGTTCTATTTGAACCTCTCTATCCACTCCTATGATTCCAACACTCAAGTGAAGAGTTGGATACGAGGTGAAGAGTACACCATTACTCCTACGATAATGGCCTCTGCTCTTGGGGTGCCTTTGGTCCAGCATCTTGTCTATCCTTATGATGAGTCTCCTCCCATTGATGACATTATGTCATATCTTACTAGATCTTCTATCCAGTGGGGTTCTGATCCTCGGATCACCTCTCACGAGTTAACCAAGATTCATTATCTCTTTTTCCGGATTTCTTGCCATTCTATCTGGCCCATCTCTCATTTGCATATTATTCCTATTGAGAGATGTGCATTTTTATATGCTCTTGTCACAAACGCTTCTATGAGTTTTCCTCATCTTTTCATTCGTTCTTTGGTTGAGGTTCATAGGAGTAGTTCTTCTGCTCATGCTCTTTTCTTTCCTGTTTTTATTCATAGGATTTTCTTACATCTAGGATTAAATGAGTTTCTGGCGTCTGAGCCTATTCATATCATAGCTCCTATAGGTGCCACCTTCCTTAGGCAGAGGGCTGCTTAGATGAGAGCAAGCTCTAAACATCCTAGAGTTGAGTCGTCCTCTGGTGTTGCACCTCCTCCTCTTTCTTCTTCCGGTGATCCGGCTGCTGATGCGTTCGTTGATCCGACTGCTGCTATTGCTCCTCCACCCTCTGCTTCAGATGTTTCTAGCATTCGTCGTGATTTGGACATTGTCATAACTGTTCAGGCGGCTCATGGTCAGCTTTTGGTGGACGTGCTTACCAAGCTTCAGGCCTTGAGAGCAGATTTGGAGAGCATTAGACGGTCACCTCCATCACCTCCTTTTGCTGATAAGTGATTGCCCTTTGGCAATTCGTCACAAAAAGGGAGAGTACATTTGAATATGAGATTTTGTTGATAGGGGGAGATTTTTGTTGTTTTTGGAGCTTTGGAGCTTTAGATTGTATCTAGGTACTTCATCTTGTATTTATATTTTTTGGCTCATGATGTATTTTGTTTTATTTGAGTTGTCTATGATAGAGGGAGATACTATGATGAGTTTATTTCTGTTTCTTGTTTCACATTGTGCTACTTTGATTATTGATTTATATTTGTGAGGTTATTCATGATATATGTCTTGTAGTTTATGATTATGTGAAATCAAGAATTTATTTTGTTTTACTTGTATTTTCCACACATGCGTTTATGTGTTTGTTAAGTGTTACAGGAATATACAGGTTGATTCAGTCGTGCTGCTGCCTACACTTGCAATTGATAGATAGTAGTTAGGTTGAATTTGTTTTTGTTGGGCAATGTTATTGTAATGAGCTGTTTTTGTAAACTTTGAGCTTTTTGTTTAGTTTGTGTTTTGTCACGGATTGCCAAAGGGGGAGTTTGTTGGGTTCTAATAATTTAGGTTTAAATGTATTAGAACTTCATTTTGTAATGTTGGCAAACCATGATCAAAACGTTTAGTCTTGATTTAGACTTGCTCAAAGTTTGTTTATGTGTAAAGTTGGAATCGAGTGTACTGCAGGATTTACTGTGTAAATCTACCTAGCTCGATCGATCGAGAATTAGACTCGATCGATCGAAGCTCGTGCAAATTGTTTTTCTGCAGAATTTTCCAACTCAGCCCAATCCCGTTTAACGTGTAGGGTTTTATGTTTTGCCTTAAGTATAAAAGGAAAAACCCTAACCACGTTTTAGTGTTGTTTTTATGCTGTGTATGTGAATATCTTGTGAGATCTAGAGGTGTTTGCCTTCACATATACTTAGGGTTATCAAGAATCAAGATTATGTCAAGAACTTGATGATCGGTTCAGTTGCTACATAAAGAGCTTAAAGATACACAAGTGGGAGTACTTGTGCTTGCTGTGAATCCAAGAAAGAAGTAGTCCTTGGACTCGGAGCTGTCATGTGGTCGTGGTAGTAAGTTTCCTACTCGAGGTAGCAATAGGATGTTAGTGGTCTAAGTCGCTATTGTGTAAACTTCAATTCTTTCATAGTGGATCTATTTTACCTTGAGGATAGCTAGGTTAAATCCTCCCCAGGTTTTTTACCGGTTTGGTTTTCCTGGGTTATCATTTCATTGTGTTATTTATTTTCCGCACTTTATAATAATATGATATATTTGTATTAACCTAAATTTGAATAATTTGACTAAGTAATCACTTGGCTAATTAACTAGGTTAATCTGGTTGTGTTTTAAGGGGTCTAAAAACGTACAACCTTAACATTCTTTTTTTTTTTAATTGTAAAGCTAGATGAAAAAAAACCAATCATTATGTGTAGTAATATTAAGCCATATATGTATCTTTTCACGTCAGCATGTCAAAAAAATATTGTATTTTAAGATTACTTTGTTAAGTGGACTCTAGGCTACACATGTGAGATAGATAAGGGTATGAACTAATCAATGAGAGCATGTCCCACTAGATAATTTTTCCAGCTTAAGATATTGTTGTAAAGCTTCTATCAGATTCTAAAGTCTAAACTGATGATGCCGTGAAAAATCACCAGTGAGCTACACAGCCTTCACATGCTCGAGAGAATTCCTACACACAAAAAACAAAAAAAAGACCTAGCAGAGAGCACCGGTGTGGTGCCGGCCAAATACCCTCCGAATGTCAAATTAGAACTATTCTCACAACTCTAGAGTGCTAGAGAGGGTAAATTATGCGTACCTCGATTTGTGAGAGTATTGGGTTTTTATAGTAGAGAGTTGACACCTCTTCCTTGATATCGAAGTCTTTTCCTTCTAGGACTCTACATGAGTAGTCCCAAACGTGGTCAACAAGACATTTCCTTGTAGAAGAGATTTGCAAGTATCTTCCGGAATCATTGTCGTGCTAGGACTCTATTTACCTTTGGATTCCACGGCGATCAAGCTTGTCTCGCAAGTATGCTACATCTATCCATAACGAACCTTTGAACAAATTGGGCTTGCACTCTACTGGCCCACGGACATGGATCCATCAGGCCTATTCTCGGGCCTCATCAAATTACATTTTTACCCTCATCAATTGCCCCCTTCACCCTACGGGTCCGTCACAGTTGAGGGACAGGACAAGTGGGGTGACGGTTTCAAAGTAAACTTTTGATGACGGTCCGACAGCGAATTAGATCAAACGCTAGTGGGTCGACGGCCTCAGCGGGGACGCCGTCAACTGCGCAAAAGTCTGACAGGTTGTTCAGAAACCATTATGGCGCATGACACGTGTCGTCCTCCGATTGGATTTTTTCTCGGATCGAAGCGTCGCTTCGTCTTCCGTGCACTCCCTCTATAAATACAAGGGTACCTCCTTCATTTCTACATTTTCAGTCGAAACATATTGTCAGAGAGCAACCCGTCATCATCAACAGAGACCACTCTGTTCACCAAGCTGAATCCGTCACCGACGCCTTTCCTCCGTCCATTCTCAAAATTTGGTAAGCGTTCTCTTTCATGAATCTTGTAGATACACCGTCCTTAATTAAATTATAACCCTGTACTTCAGTACACCCGTCGTAATTCCTAGATCCGTCTGAGTCTTAGGTTTTGTCGTCCCATGTAGGCGATGTCTAATGCGTCAAGTAATCAGTCATGCGTCCGTGACGGGGTGGATTACGAGGAGGTATATCCGTCCGGTCATAGAGACCTAGACAGTCCGAGTGAAGAGAGGAGTTCGTCCGCCTCTTCCTCTTCCTCAACAGATGAGGATATGGAGATGGCTGACCCTGACGAGGGTCCAGAGGTCGTCGAGGAACAAGCAATAAAGTCCGTCATAGGTGCCGATGGACTTAGAGAGTTCATCATGCTACCAGAGTGGACAGTTAATTATTTTACTTCCACTATCAAGGAGAGACATTTCAGCTCTCTTAGAGATAATTACCAAATTCCAGACTACATCCCCATCCGTCTACCCTTTAAATCAGAAAAATGCTATTATGAAGGGGTAGAAGGTGTCGGGGTGTACGAACAAATGTTGAAAGCAAGACTTAGGTTTCCACTAAGTTCCCTTTACCGTCAGCTTCTCAAATACCTCGGCCTGTCCGTCAACCAAATATCCCCAAACGCTTGGAGGGTCTTCATAGCAATGGAGGTCCTATATGGTGGTATGTCGAACGGTGCAAGGCGACTGACGGTACGGGAATTCCTTCACTGCTACCGTCCAGACGAAATAGACAAATCATGGGGGATATATAGTTTCGTGCCCAGAAGTCCGTTGCTAAAGGTCATATTTGAAACCCCAGACTCTAATAGGGACTGGAAAAGTCGTTATATCTTCTTAGAGGGTGACGGGTGGATGTGTCGTCCCGGGGACACGGAATATATGCCCGTCGACATGACTTGGGGGATACTGGCTCCGTCTCGTATGTACCTGTCTAGTGTGTGAATTTTACATAACCGTATAACTTAGTATAAATTCTTCAAGTCATTAACTGTCTACTCCCTTTTTTTTTTCTTTTTTTTTTCTTTTTTTTTTTTTGCAGTTCGACGACGTCCCCAAGTTGACCTTGAGGAATTCAATTTTCTTGAGAAAATTTTCAACAAAACAAAGGCGGAAGAAAGGACCTGGGCCAAACTAGTCACACTTAGTACCATCCACTGGTATTGTGACGGTCCTGCACCAACTCCAGCGGCGATCAAATACGACACCAGAATTCGTCAACGTAAGTCCGTCGACTTTATTACTTTTGATCGTCTTATTTATTATTTTTTAAAGAATACATTCGTCCACCTTTACAGAGATGGACGACGCTAAGAGGAGGGCCTTGATCAAGGCACAGGCTGCCAAGAAAAAAGAGACCGGCGAGGTGGATCCCATGGGGATGGGCACAAGCAATCCGTTGACAAAAAGGAGGCAGCCGTCCAAATTTGACCGCCTACCTAAGAAGCCCAAAGTCCCTTTGGAGCCCGTCGTAGGGCTAATGGCTGAAGGTGTGAAGACTGTCACCCCGGTGAAGCACGGGGTTGGCAAAGGTCTCATGAAGGCCCCGTCTACTAACCAAGAAAAACTACCCGTCCTCCTCCGTGAAGACTCCAAATACGCCTTAGAGAGGCTTTCGTCCATCATAACGTCGGAGGATTATGAGGACTTAGGCAACCACTCCACAGAGGCAATGGGGGAGACGGGACTTTTCGCAGTTGCTCAGGTAAGGAAGTCCGTCGACTTTACATCCGTCCACTATGTTCGCTTTGTACTTAACCTCCTTTTGTGTTTCAGGCCATGATCATGATGAAAGGTCTGATGGGACGGTGCCTCAACCACGAGACAACCTTGGACCATGTCCGGGAAAAGGCAGAGCAGACGGAGGATGAACTTAGACAGCTCAAAGCTTGGAAATCAAAAATGGAGAAAAAACTTGATCTTTCAGAGAAGGTGAGGAAGGAGCTTGAGCAGAGGACGGAGAAAGCGAAGAAGGCCCTTGTGGAGAAAGACAAGGAGATCCAGCAGATTAAGGATCAACTCCGTCAAGCTAAGGAGGTTGCGATCTGTGAATATCGCGACTCCGACGCCCTTCTGTCCGAGCTAGGTGAATCTTTCCTAGAAGGTTTTGATGACGCCCTCCGTCAGGTCAAGAGAGCCTATCCCGACCTGGATGTTTCAAATATCAAAGTTGATGACCAAGTACAAGCCTCCGTCATGCCCGTCGCCTCAGAGGACACAGACGACCTTTTTGCTGATGACGGAGTCATTGGAGACGGGGTGTCTGCCCCAGTTCAGAATGTCCAAGCTCTGGGGGATGACATCCGTCAGCCCGAACAGGAGAAAGATGTAAATATTAAGGATTAATTTTTTTGTAACCACTTTGGGAACAATTGTTTTAATTTCATCCGTCATTTATGGCATGTATATACTTTGCTTTAAACAATTTATGTGATTTTGGACATATGATTTGTGATGACATCAATCTCTTGGATATATCCATTCACTTTGCAGAAACATGACTCAAATTTCTTATGTGATCTGTCTATTTTGCTGACATTTGTTTTCATCCGTTTACTAGAGGACCTGTGGCCCGTCCACTTTGTGGATTTATGTATTTTATCTTTCATGGATAATCCGTCCACTATGTGGTCTTTATGTTATATTCGTCCACTTGGGGAGTTATATTTGTCACCCTTCTGGATGACCCGTCCACTTTGTGGATTCGTTTCGGATTATCCGTCCAGTATGTGGACTTATTTTATTATCCGTCCATTTGGGATCCGTCCTCTTGTGGACTTATAATCGTCATCCTTCTGGATGACCCGTCCACTTTGTGGACTTGTGATTTTATCCTTCGTGGATGATCCGTCCACTATGTGGACTTCTAATCGTCATCCTTCTAGATGACCCGTCCACTTCGTGGACTAGTGTTTTTCATCCTTCATGGATGATCCGTCCACTATGTAGACTTATAATCGTCATCCTTATGGATACCCATCCACTTTGTGGACTAATGATTTTTGATGATCCGTCCTCTTGTGGACTTATAATCGTCATCCTTCTAGATGACCCATCCACTTCGTGGACTTCTGTTTTTTCATCCTTCATGGATGATCCGTCCTCTTGGGGACTTATAATCGTCATCCTTCTGGATAACCCGTCCACTTTGTGGACTTCTGTTTTTTTTTTTTTTTTTTTCATCCTTCACGGATGATCCGCCCTCTCGGGGACTTATAATTGTCATCCTTCTGGATAACCCGTCCACTTTTGTGGACTTCTGTTTTTTCATCCTTCATGGATGATCCGTCCTCTTGGGGACTTATAATCGTCATCCTTCTGGATAACCCGTCCACTTCGTGGATTGTAGAATTTTTTAAGTGGAAAAACATAGTTGAGTCTGAATATTCCTCTTATTAATTAAAAATCATGCATTTGTAGAAAAGTACCTGCCCCCTTGGGCTTAAAAAGGCACATAAAGAATCATTGTAGCAAAATTTCGTCAAAGTAAAAATTAGTAGTAAAATTAAATAAACTGGGAAATTAAAATTTAAATAAACGGGGAAATAGAGGACATTGTCGTCGTTCATCCTGTCATTTCTACTGGTAGTATTTTCGTAGGTGCTCCGAGTTCCATAGGTGCTGTAACTTTCGTCCGTCCAGGGTCTCGAGGTGGTAGGTGCCCTTCCTTTGCCATGAGGTGATTCTGTAGGGTCCTTCCCAGTTGGGACCGAGCTTTCCTTGGGCGGGGTCTCTTGCAGTGCCCATGACTTTCCTCAAAACGAGATCCCCAATTTGGAATTCTCTGTGTCGGACACGAGAGTTGTAGTGCTTAGCCATGCGGTCTTGGTATCGTGCTAGCCTTTGTTCTGCCGTTGCCCTGACTTCATCCACTAAATCAAGTTGTAGACGCATGGCGTCGTCATTGTTGCTCTCATCATGATTATGCACCCTGTAGCTTGTGAGTCCGACCTCGGCTGGGATGACTGCCTCGCTCCCATAAGTTAGTCGGAATGGCGTCTCTCCTATGGGTGTTCTTGCCATGGTCCTGTATGCCCATAATATACTTGGCAACTCTTCAGGCCATATTCCTTTTGCCCCCTCGAGCCGAGTCTTGAGAATCTTGAGCAAGGATCGGTTCGTGACTTCGACTTGTCCGTTAGCCTGAGGGTGGGCAGGGGAGGAGTAGTGGTTTTTTATCCCTAGCTGCGAGCAGAAGTTCCGGAAGGAGTCGTTGTCAAATTGCTTTCCGTTGTCTGAGACTAAGACTCTAGGGATGCCAAACCTGCACACGATGCATCTCCAGACGAAACTCCTTACGTTCTTTTCCGTAATGGTGGCCAAGGCTTCAGCTTCCACCCATTTCATAAAGTAATCAATGCCCACTACCAAGAATTTCAGCTGTCGTACTGCGGTAGGGAATGGTCCCATGATGTCTAGCCCCCACTGAGCAAATGGCCACGAGGCCGTCATCGAGGTCAACTCTTCGGTTGGTTGTCTAATAACATTGCTAAACCTTTGGCACTTGTCGCAGGCCTTGACATAAGCCTCGGCGTCTTTGTGCATGGTGGGCCAATAGTACCCCGCTCGCACTAGCTTATGTACTAATGATCTTGACCCTGAATGGTTTCCGCAGACCCCTTCATGCACCTCTCTCATGACGTAGTCCGCCTCTTCAGTACCTAAGCACCTTAGATATGGACGGGAGAAGCCCCTTTTATACAAGACGTCTTTTATCAAGACGAACCTTGCTGCCCGAACCTTAAGCTTTCTCCCGGCCTCCTTCCCGTCTGGCAAGAAGCCGTCCTTCAAGTATGAAGCTATTGGTGTGGTCCAGTTATTTTCAGAACCTATCTCCTGCATGTCGTCGGAATCTATTAGTGGAGAAAGCTTAACGAAAGAAAGCATATTACCAGGGGTGATCATATGTTCTGCTGAAGCGGCTTTGGCAAGTCGGTCGGCTTGCTCATTCTCTCCTCTGGGGATTTGGATGATTTTGGCCTTTAGATTTTCTACTCTTCTTATTACTTGATCCATGTATTTCTTCATCCTTTCGCCCTTGCACTCGTACTCACCATTAACTTGGTTTGTAACGACCTGAGAGTCGCAGTGAATGACTACGTTTGCGGCCCCTACTACTTTGGCGAGGTTGAGGCCTGCTATTAATGCTTCGTACTCCGCTTCGTTGTTGGTGGTGGAAAAGTCGAGACAGATCATACATTCAATTGTGTCTCCTTCGGGTGACAGTAGTACGACTCCAGCCCCTCTGGCCTGCCTGTTAGATGATCCGTCTGTGTGTACGCTCCACTGAGGAGACTCTTCTGCTCCCTTGTCTTCGTCACTGGTGAATTCAGCTATGAAGTCGACGACGATCTGTCCTTTAACGACGGTTCGTGGGCGGTACTGGATGTCAAACTCGCTCAATTCTATGGCCCATAGAGTCAGTCGACCAGCAACTTCAGGGTTGCTCATTGCCCTCCGCAAGGGCTTGTCGGTTAGAACGATCACCGTGTGGGCTTGAAAGTACGGTTTGAGTTTGCGGGCTGCCGTAACTAATGCGAAAGCGAGTTTCTCCATGGGTGGGTATCTTTCTTCGGCGCCGCGGAGCGCCCGGCTGGCGTAGTACACGGGTTTCTGCACTCTTCCTTCTTCTCTTACCAAGGCGGCGCTGACGGCGGCGGGGGAGACGACTAGATAGAGGAAAAGTTCTTCACCGGCCTGCGATGGACTTAGCAGCGGCGGGGAAGAGAGATAAGCTTTTAACTCCTCGAATGCCTGCTGACACTCGTCAGTCCACTCGAAAGACTTCTTCAACGTGCGGAAGAAAGGTAAACATTTGTCCGTTGCCCTTGACACGAACCTATTCAGCGCTGCTATTTTGCCGTTGAGGCTTTGTACTTCCCTCATATTTCTTGGGGGTGCCATCTCCATTATGGCCCAGATCTTGTCTGGGTTAGCCTCAATGCCCCTTTGAGAAACCATGAATCCTAGGAATTTTCCTACTGTCACTCCGAAGGTGCACTTTCCTGGATTGAGCTTCATGTTATAAGAGCGAAGGGTGTTGAATGTTTCACTAAGGTCTTCCAAGTGATCTTCCTCCCTTCGACTTTTTACTAGCATGTCATCAACGTAGACTTGGACATTTCTCCCGATTTGTTGCGAGAACATCTTGTTCATAAGCCTCTGATATGTTGCGCCCGCATTCTTTAGACCGAATGGCATCACTGTATAACAGAATAGGCCTTGGCTAGTCACGAACGAAGTTTTCTCTTGGTCATCATCATGCATTCAGATTTGGTTGTAACCCGAGAAAGCGTCCATGAAGCTCAGTAGCTGATGCTGAGCCGTAGAGTCTACCAGAACGTCGATCCTCGGGAGAGGATAGTTGTCTTTGGGGCATGCTTTGTTCAGGTCGGTGAAGTCCACGCACATCCTCCACTTACCGCTAGCTTTCTTAACCATCACTACGTTTGCCAACCAGTCGGGGTAATAAACCTCCCTAATGAAGCTTGCCTCCTGTAGTTTGCGGACCTCTTCTGCTATGGCCTGATCCCGCTCTGGGGTGAACACCCGCTTCTTTTGTCGAATGGGTGGAAAAGAGGGCGACACATTCAGTCTGTGCACCATGACTGAAGGGTCTATCCCTGGCATGTCTTCGTGGCTCCAAGCGAATACGTCCTGATTATTTTTGAGGAAGGTCGTGATTGCTTGGCGGACTGTGGGATTAGCAAGGGTTCCAATCTTGGTTGTTCGGTTTGGTTTGGAATCGTCAAGAAGTATCTCTTCAAGCTTCTCTACAGGCTCTGTCTCCATCCGGTGTTCTTCTATATTCATGGCTTGGAGGTGGTCATCCATTTCCATCATGGCCACGTAGCATTCGTGGGCGGCCACTTGATTTCCGCGTAACTCTCCTACTCCATAGTCGGTTGGAAACTTAATCATCAGGTGGTAGGTTGAGGTTACAGCCTTCCACGAATTCAGGGTGGGTCGTCCCAGGATAGCATTGTACGCGGACGAGTAGTCGACTACTAGGAACGTTACGTCCTTGGTGATCTGCTGAGGGTAGTCGCCTACTATTACAGATAATGTGACCGAGCCCACGAGGAACACCCATGTTCCTCCAAAACCGACTAAAAGAGCGTTCGTTGGAATCAGTCGTTCCCTGTCAATTCTCATCTGCTGGAATGCCGGGTAGTACAGGATATCTGCCGAACTGCCATTATCGACCAACACCCGGTGTAAGTTGTAGTCTCCTACTCTTAGGCTAACGACAAGCGCATCGTCGTGCGGGTGATGTAGACGCCGTGCATCTTCTTCTGAGAACCCGATAATAGGGCTCTCTCTCCGTGCTATCTTTGGTACGGAACCCATCATTTGAACATTCTGGACCATCCTAAGGTAGGTTTTGCGGGCCTTTTTGGACGACCCAGTAGTTGTTGTTCCTCCTACGATCATCCTTATGTCTCCTATGGAGGGTCTTGGACGTTCATTATCCTGACGAGGATGCTGCTGTTGAGGGGGCGGATCTGCTCTATCTTTGCTGACGAACTTTTGCAATTTCCCTTGTCTAATGAGGGCCTCAATCTGCTGCTTTAAGTCGTAGCAGTTGGCTGTGTCATGACCGTGATCACGATGGAAGCGGCAATATTTGTCCTTTGATCGCCTGTTAGGATCTCCCTTCAGCTTTCTAGGGTAGGTCAAGGCCTCTTCGTCCTTGATTTGCATCAGGACTTGGTCTATCGGGGCGGTTAGTGGGGTGAAGCTTGTGAACCTTCCTCCCAGGATTTTAGAACGCCTTTTGTCCCTTCGGTCTCCTGTTCTTGCCTTCTTGCGCCCTTGGTCTTGCCGTGTGTCTTCCTGCCTCTCTCTTTTCTTGGGCTTTTCCTCTCGAGCCAGCAACGCATCTTCAGCATTCATGTACTTAGTGGCCCTGTAAAGTACTTCTAACATGGTCTTCGGGTCGTTTTTGTATATGGAGAACAAAAACTTACCCTTCCGCAGCCCATTCGTGAAGGCCGCCACAAGTATCTTGTCATCGGCTTCGTCGATCGAGAGAGCTTCCTTATTGAAACGGGATATGTAGGATCTTAGCGTTTCGTCCTCTCGCTGCTTGATGCTCATCAAGCAAGCCGTGGACTTTTTATACCTATGTCCCCCGATGAAGTGCGCAGTAAATTGAGCACTTAGATCCTTGAAAGTGCTGATGGAGTTGGGCGTCAACCGGCTGAACCAAATTCTTGCCGCACCCTTCAGTGTTGTGGGGAAGGCCCTACACATGATTTCGTCTGCCATTCCTTGAAGATGCATTAAGGTCTTGAAGGTCTCTAGGTGATCTAAAGGGTCTTTGACTCCGTCGTAACTGTCGATCTGTGGCATGCGAAACTTATTCGGTAGAGGGAAGGAGTTGACGGCCGCAGTGAATGGCGAGTCGGTACGATTGACCAGATCGTCAAGATCGCTGGACACCCGTCCCTTGAGGGCGTTCATCATAATCCCCATCTGCTCCTTCATCGCCTGCATCTCAGCGGCGATATGTGGAGGGGTTGCATCCGTGAGGGATGGCATGCTCAAATTTTGTCGCTCCGGTCTACTCTTAACGTTACTGCCCTCCGACCCTTCTCGTTCCCTTCTATCGGCACTGTTGCCTTCTTGGTCCTGCTCTTAGGTGCCATGACCTTCGTTTTTCTGGCGTAACTGCTCCTCCAGATCGTGGTTCTCCTTTGTTAGACGTTCCACTGCGGTGGCCAAGGTCTGAACCTGCCTCTCGAGGGCCGTTGTGCGAGCTTCGTCTCCTTGAACGTTGTTCGTGGTTGCCATCGAGCGAGTCAGCACCATGCAACTCTTTTGTCCAGGAAGCGTTTGCTATGGCTTTCGAATCTGAAAACAAATTCGTCAGTCTTATTCGTTTTTTCCACAAACGGCGCCAACTGATGATGCCGTGAAAAATCACCAGTAAGCTACACAGCCTTCACACGCTCGAGAGAATTCCTACACAAAAAAAAAAAAAGACCTAGCAGAGAGCACCGGTGTGGTGCCGACCAAATACCCTCCGAAGGTCAAATTAGAACTATTCTCACAACTCTAGAGTGTTAGAGAGGGTAAATTATGCGTACCTCGATTTGTGAGAGTATTGGGCTTTTATAGTAGAGAGTTGACACCTCTTCCTTGATATCAAAGTCTTTTCCTTCTAGGACTCTACATGAGTAGTCCCAAACGTGGTCAACAAGACATTTCCTTGTAGAAGAGATTTGCAAGTATCTTCCGGAATCCTTGTCGTGCTAGGACTCTATTTACCTTTGGATTCCATGGCAATCAAGCTTGTCTCGCAAGTATGCTACATCTATCCATAACGGACCTTTGAACAAATTGGGCTTGCCCTCTACTGGCCCACGGACATGGATCCATCAGGCCTATTCTCGGGCCTCATCAAATTACATTTTTACCCTCATCATAAACCATTGGTTTTCCTATTTTGTCTCATGTCTCAAAAACACTATCTTTGTCTCCAGTGAAGTGAAGTGACGGAGCCAGAAATGTTTTCTAGGAAGGGCCAAGGTAAACATAATAAAATTCTTATGGATATAAGAATGATTAAAAAAAATCTTTATTTCACACTAACTTTAACTTAAAAAAAGTGTGCCTTACAATCTTTCTTGGCATTAAAATCATTTATAATTGATTCTGAAGTAAATTCTTTAACATTCATTTACTCTTACTATCCATTAAAAAAATAACTAAAAAACTATTATTTTCAAATTATAATAAGCCATTCCTAGAAACACAAACTTTGACAAGTGACAATTGACGAACATAAAGCCTATTCGGCTATTCTATTAACTTTAGTAATACTAATTAGTATAGTAGTATAGACCTAGACCCTAAAGTGTGTACAGATACCCTAGACCCTATTCGGCTATTCTATTAAGCTTTTAAAATTTGTTTTTTTCTTTTTTCTTTTTTTGATTCAACTACTTGCTGGACACCACAAACATAAAGCATATTCTAGTAGCTACTAGAATATGCTTTACTCCTTTACTCTTCTTTACTTGAACGGCTAAACAACAAACACTTGACATAAAGAGACTCTGATACTCTAATAGAGTCATAGAGAGAGTGAGAAACTTACCGAATGTCCACAGTGAAGATAGATCGAGGCGGCACCGCGGCAAAGGTGAAGGTAGCTAGACGGCTTGTGGCTAGGGTAGTTTAGATCTTTAGGTTACCGGGTTGGAAAGTTTGGGTTGTGTTTGTGAAGTTTTTATATACTATTATTGAAGGGACTTCCCCTGTTTGGGATCATCATTGTTTTGGTAAAAAATGTCCCTACATTCCTATGTTTAAGTAAAGACAAAACTATAGGACAATCTGATAAAAATACAACTCTAGCTCACACTAAAACATTGCCTAAAATATAAGGCCACTTTCCTGTTGATTTTCAAATTTCTTTATCCACTTATAAATTAGATTATCAAAATAAAAGATATATATATATAATTAAAACACAGGTTTTTTTTTTTTTTTTTGTATTAATAGTTTTAAATGCGTAATACTAATGAGAAAACATGTAAACTTTAAATTGGAATGAATGAAAAATTATGGCTACTAAAAAAAAAAAAAAAACCTCATCGCGTGTGATGAGGCCTAATTTAATGTTGTGATTTGTAAATTTATTTGGATTTTATAGTTCTGATTAAATTAGAGTTTGGAGGCCTAATTTAATTAGGAATAGGAATCTGACTAAAAAGTGATTTGGTCTAACAAGTGATTTGGTTTTTTTAGTAAAATTGTTTATAGGCCAAAGAATGGGCTGGGTTTTAAGACTAAATTACTATGTATTTTTTGTCAAAAAACTGGGGGCCATGGCACCCCGCGCCCCCCCCCCCCCCCCCCCATAGCTTTGCCAATGTTTGTCTTTGTTTTTGTGAATGTGAGTGAATTCCAATTTCCAAACATGTCAGAATCCCAAACCCAAGAGAGAAGAATGCCACATTACCACCGTATCATTCATTTAGTTCAACAGGCAGCGAGCTGGGGTGTGACTCATCTGGTTCAAAACCTCCAATCTGTCAGAACCCTAATCATATTCGACATTGCCACCTATGAAGCACGGGTGCGTTTCCAGATTCGGGTGCGAGTGTGGGTGTGGGACTCGGCAATTTTTGAAAAAGTAGAGTGCAAGTGCGGCAGGGTGCGGCGATTAAAAAATTATTAAAAATATTTTTATTTATATTTTCTATATATTTTTACAATAAAAATATTCTTAAAAAACACATTACTATGGCCTTGGTTCACAAAACAAAGAAAGAAGTAGGCAAGAAACACAAAACAAAACACAAAACAAAAAAGAAAACACAAAAGAAGCAACAAATATTTAGAATAAAATTGAGGAATGATAGATTTAGGATGTTTGGGCCTCATTCAAAGCCGATTTCGGCTGTTCCAGCATGATTCAAGGCCGATTTCAGCCTTTTTCGGCCGTTTCGGTTAGTTTCGGCCATTTCGGTCAGTTTCGGCCGCCGGCCGATACGATCTGATTCGGCTGATACGACCAGATTCTGGCCAAATCGGCCCGATTCGGTGCGAATCGGCTCGAATCGAAGCTGAGTCAACGCGAATCGGAGCTGAGTCGGCGCGAATCCGAAAAAAAAAATTAAAAAAACAAACAAAAAATAACTCAGACACAGCACCGACTCGCGAGCAGCCACGTCGATGCTTCCCACGATGACAGCAGGTCAACAATGGAGAATAGAGGAGGAAGAGCTTTGCCAACGTCGAAGGAGTCGATTAAGGCCATGCCAAGGTTGGAATCTTTAAGCCTTAAGGATGAGTGCTGTGTAGTTTGCTTAGAAGGGTTGTTGGAGGAGGCTAGGAAGATGCCTTGCAAGCACAAGTTTCATTCGAGTTGCATCGAGTCATGGCTGATCAAGGTGCAAGGGTCTTGCCCAATTTGTCGATTCGTTATTCCGATTGTTGAGGAAGAAGGAAGAGGTTAGAAGAGGAAGAATAGAGTGGTCTTATGGTGATTAGAGGGACATGTAGCCAAATGGATGTGCGTGATGTGGATATGGATTCAGATTTTAAGAATGAGATGGAGGTAGAAGTGAGGGTGAAACTGCTGCTGAGTCTTCAAAACAAGACAATAGCTATGGCAATGGGAAGAGTATGGCATAGATGATCTCTATGCTAACTACGTATACTCTATAGGTTGTTCTTTGTTAATTTATTTTCGCCTTTTGTTTTAGGGGCAATTGCTGGAATTTGGATGGATATTTTATTATATTTTAACATTTAATTAAAGTTGAAACCTAGGTGATCAGGTATTTAATTAACAATTTTTACATTTTAATTTGGTCATAATTATTATCGTATATATGCTTATTGAGAGAGAGGGACATTTGTTTTGCTTTTTGGATGTTTATGCGATAACACGTTCCAATTTAATCCTTGTTCCTTCAATTTTTATTTAAATGTAAGGCATATATTAAAAATTAAATAATCATGTAATCTATAAAAATAAATAAATATCGTGTAATTCGGCCAAAAAAATATCACGCATCCAACTAAAAACGGAAGGAAATTAGATATATTCAATGAGAGTAAACCCTTTTCCTATTTTTAATACCAGCCTAATATACCTAGCAATAATTATGTTGATATATTCATTTAACTCTTAAAGTACGTACCACCGCACACCCTTAGTGCAGTGGTCACTCCACAAGTATAAATGCTTGTGGGGTGTGGGGGGCAAGGGTCGGGGTTCAAGTCTTCAGGAGGGAGTTTCACACACATATACACTTAGATTAGACTAGAGTAGAAATTCTATCTTGTATCAAAAAAAAAAAAAAAAAAAACTCTTAAAGTACGTGAATGTGGCTCTTGATAGAATTGTGCCTGAAATATATTCTCATTAATTGGAACCTGTTTTTCTGATGTTGGATCATAAAATTAAGAAAAATCTTAAAGGTAATACAAATTTTACTACTTAAAACTTATAAACTTATGTGTTAATGAATATGATTAGTAAGATTCAACTAGCTTATAAATGAATATTTTTTGAATTGCCTCTTTGTAATTGGTGACATATCAGTTTGCATGTAAATTCAGTGTAGTAAAAGTTGTAGTACTTGGCATTTACCAAAAAAAAAAAAAAAGTTGTAGTACTTGTGGCCATTGGACTAGTCTAAAATAATATAGTTTTAAAAACTGGAATGATCAAAGAACCAAAAATAGGTCCAGTTCTCAATTTTTATCGATTGAACCAACAGTTTTTCTGATTCAACCACTGGTTTTTCTTGATTTTTTCTAGGCCGGTTTTATGTCCTGCAATCTGGTACGATTTTTAAAACCAATTAAAATTAATTACATACTTTACTTTATTATACAAATGTATGTATCAATTTCTCGTTATAGACGATTCTCAAAAAAAAAAAAAAAAAAAAAAAAATTTCTCGTTATAGACACTAGCGTAGTGTTAACTGTTATTTTGTTATGTGGTTTAGACTTTAGTTGTTTCCAGATTTTCTTATTTTATTTCCCCGAAAGTGGTTTCCAACTTGCTTCCACTAAATTAACTTAAGAGGCATACATATTTGGGGTTCAATTGAAAATTTAACCAATAACTCTATGGAAACTATTGGAATACCTTAAACCGAACAGTACAAGAATTCGTTGCAAAAAAAAAAAAAAAAAAAAAAAAAAAAAAAAAAAAAAAACAGTACAAGAATTGATATATTCTCATTTGCAGTCTTGGACCGCATCCATCCATCCATCCAAGAGCATTTGACTCCTATATCTAGTCCCCAAAGATATATTTTCATTTCTCATATTAATTTCTTCACATGGTTTTTAATATCACTAACGTGGGTGATGGGATTTTCTATGCTTCAAGCCACCAACAACACCAAGTAATGATTAGGTAAACGTTTGTTCTTAGCGTGCATTTGGCGTTGACTTAAAAAATCAGCTTTTTTTACTATTTATTTTATTTTTGCTATTATTCATGGGTCCTATTACACTTTTTGGTCTTATTTATGGGTCTAATTGTACTATTTTAGCTACCATTTGGAATCTGCTTATTTTACTAAAACTGAAAACTTTTTGTTAAAAGTACTGTAGATAAAGCTAAAAGTTAGTTGAAATAGTACAGTGAGACCCATGAATAGTTCCAAAAAGTTCAGTGGGACCCATGAATAATAGCAAAAATAAGCTAAATAGTAAAATAAATTGGCAAAAATTATTTTTGCCAAACCGACACTAAATAAACTGTTCCTAAACAGACACTTAACGACTAGTTTGGATGGAGGTAGAGGGGAGTAAAGTAAATCTGAACGGAAATTAACCTCTCTATATATATATATATATATATATATATATATATAAAGAGAGAGAGAGAGAGAGAGAGAGAGATTAAATTCAATAAGGATGTGGTGTAAAAGCCTATGTTTACACCATCCAATAATATTTTGCCACGTCAGATTTTTTAAAATAATTGCACACGAAATATTAAACCGTAATACATACAATTACTATCTATTTCAATAGAATAAAACCCTAAACTAAACTTTCTCTAGAACCAATACACATTAGGAAGCTGCCGGGAATCAATCAAAGCTTCTGATCTAGGCTTATTTGTCATTGTTGGACAACCATTTACTCAATTCCCAATCATGTTACTTTGCCACCAATGGTGCCTTCCCACACCATTACCTAACCAGCTTAATAATTCTATGTTAATTGCCCATGAAGTCCATTCTCAAACCTTTTTATTTTCTTTCGGTAATTGTGATTATCAAACCTAATCATGTTAAAATGCAAACAATGAACATTGAAGAAAGAAGAACGTTGGCTAAACCAGTTGAAGTATTGGAGAATGTACCATTAGACGAATCCAACCTAGAGAAGTTTACCACGATTGGGATGAGTATAGAGGGGAAGACAAAGCAAGATCTTGTTGGATTCCTCAAAAGAAGCACATATGTTTTCACTTGGAGTCATGAAGACATGCTTGGGATTGACCCAAGTGTGATTACTCATCGTCTAAGCGTATCTCCGTCTTACAAGCCTGTTCGTCAAAAGAAGAGAGTGTTTGCCCTAGAACGAGATAATGCCATCAAAGAAGAAGTTCAAAAGTTGATCACTGAGGAGTTCATTCGCGAAGTCTATTACCCTGACTGGCTAGCTAATGTAGTGATGGTCAAGAAGGCTAATGGAAAATAGAGGATGTGTGTATACTTCACAAATTTAAACAAGGCATGCCCCAAAAATAGTTATCCTCTTCCACACATTGACCAGTTGGTGGATTCAACAGCTGGACACCAACTGTTGAGTTTTATGGATGCATTTTCAGGGTACAACCAGATCAAGATGGACGAAACGAACCAAGAGAAAACATCATTCATTACAAGTCAAGGTTTATTTTGTTATTAAGTGGTATAATATCGCTTAGAGTTACACTAGGTGTAACTTGAACCCAACTTATATATACACACACACACACACACACACACACACACACACACACACACACACACTTTCAGGAACCAACCATTGGCGTAGCCCAAATCCAAATACATCAAAGTCAACAACAAAGTTATTTATGAGTAGAATACTATTTTGGTCTCTAAATTTTACCAAAAGTTTGATTTTTATCCCTAAACTTTAAGAAGTTTATTTTTCGTCCCTAAACTATTAAAAAGTTCGTATTTCATCCCTGCTTTGTCTTTCATAATCCAAATGGGGTTGTGGGACAAAGTACATTCACTGTTGGTGGATTTAGAAATTGGAAAAAAGTTGGGGGCAAAGATTGTTATTTTCAAGGTCATATAGGAAAAGATCCTAACTTAGCTCATAGAGTTGCCGAGCAAATGTGTAAGGATTTGATGAACCAATGGCAGCATTTACAAAGGGTAGTTGATCATTTCACTACTGAACAAATTGCAAATAATCGATTGCAACTGAAGGCCTCAGTTTTTATTGTTCGATATCTTGCCTTTCAAACTATAGCTTTTAGAAGTCGAGATGAAAGTTTTAGTTCATTAAATCATGGGAACTTTTTTGAATCATTGGGTATTGTGACTTTTTGGAATGAGAAGGAAGCTTAAGACTTCATTCTTTACCTCATGGCTTTGAATTAAAGCCCTTTCTGCAATTGCAACTCCATCTCCAATTGAAACCGACGGGTCTGTGATGTCAACAGTATCAAGCAAAACTGAGGATCCAATTCTTGCTCCAAGAATCTTAAACCAGTATTTGAGAAATACTGTTCCTTTTAGATGTACTACCAAACTAGTAGCTCTTGGCCATATAAGTGGAATAACAAAAATCAGTTATATGTAATTAGGGCTTTTTAATTGATTGGGCTGTTTTTACTTTAAGCATTTTGCTTTTTGTAATATGTTTTGTCACGGATTGCCAAAGGGGGAGTTTGTTAGGTTCTAAGACTTTAGGAACTAATGTATTAGAACTTCAATATGTATTATGTTGGCAAACTATGATCAAAACATAAAGTCTAGGTTTAGGCTTGCTCAAAGTGTGATTTAATGTAAAATTGGAATCGAGTGATTGCAGGATTTATTGGACAAAATCTGCAAGGCTTGATCGATCGAAAATTAGACTCGATCGATCGAAACTCGTGCAAATTTAATTTTCTACAGAAATTCCAATTCAACCCAAGCTCATATGACGTGTAGGGTTAAGTGTTTTACTTCAAGAATAAAAGGAAAAATCCTAGCTACGTTTTAGAAGTCTTTGGAGAGTTGTGTGTTGAATCTTCTGTGAGATCTAGAAGTATTTACATTTATTATTTTATAGAATAGGATAGTAACTTATCCTGAAAATATGAAAACAATCTATTGAAATAGTGATTGGACTTGGCGTTGGCAAGAGTTTCTGCTCTCCAATACAAGTAAAAGTGGTGTTTGTAAATTTAAAAAAAAAAATATTTATATATATATATATATATATATATATATATACATGAGCAATGACCTCTGACCTTTTGAGCTTTGAGTTTTATATCAGAAAGCCTAGATCAGAAGCTTTGATTGATTCCCGACAGCTTCCCAAGGTATATTGATTCTAGAAGAAGTTTAGTTTAGGATTTTAATCTTTTTTTTTTTTTTGAGAGTTTCAACTTATGGCGTCCGCTTCTGATGATAGCTCTTTATCGTCAAATCAAGACACCAATCAGTTTTTGGTGTAAGCGGGGATTGAAGATCTCTTATACAACCATCAGAGACTTTACCAGTTGAGCTAACTGAAACCCACGAGTTTTAATCTATTGAAATAGACAATAATTGTGTGTATTATGGTTTAATATTTCATGTGCAATTATTTTTTAAAATTTGACGTGGCACAATATTATTGGATAGCGTAAACATAGGCTTTTACATTACATTCACATTACGTCCTTATTGAATTTAATCTTTATATATATATATATATATATATATATATATATTTATATATTTATATATATATTTATCCCACTGCAGCCCCGTCCCACTACCATTGGCAAAAAAAACACCCAATCACCGATAGGAAGTGAAAAAGAAAATCCCGCACAAGCTCAACAACAGAAACAGTCCCAAGACGAAACTGTTGCTATTGACACCATCACCAGCAACGCAATCAACCTCTAGCGACAGTCGTTACAACTTGAACCCATCATTTACTCACAATCGCGCATATTAGAAAAGGGCGATTTACCATGTCCGTAAATATTCTCCAAATTAGAGAAGGATGATTTACTGTGTACTTGAATGTGTGATTGACTGTGGCTTGAGTGTACAATTGATTCTGACTGTGGGAATGACTGTATCCTAAATGTGCAATTGAATGTGCATTTTATAATGAAAATGCAAAAAACGAATTGTTTGGTTTTGCGATTTGTAAGAAAGTACGATTTTAAAAATGCAAAAGAATCGTGTTTTATAAGAAAAACGTGAAAAACGAAGTGTTTGGATTTACAATTTGTAAGAAATTGCGATTTTTAAAAATGCAAAAGAATCGCATTTAGATTTCAAAGCTCGTAGCTACTTGGTTGAAAACGCTGGTTTTGACGAAAAATGAAACGAAATTTTAGCTGTGATTTATCGTAAATAAATCCACCAATCTCTACAATAACATTGCTAGAATCAGTGTAAAAGAGAAGGCTCATATGGATGTGTATGATGCAGATATGGATTCTGATTTTGAAAACTGGGAAAAAGAAGAAGAAGAAGAAGGTGAAGGTGAGGTTGCAATTGCTGATTACTCGTCAACACAAGACGAGAGAGATGACAATGGCAATGGCAATATGGAAATTTTCTTACAATTAAAGTTGATATCTAGGTGGTCAGGTATTTAATTAACAATTTTAGTATTTTAAAATGCATAATTTAATTTGATCATAACTATTTTCGTATATTTAATTGCTTGATGAGAGAGGGACATTTGTTTTTATTTTTGGACGTTTTTATGGGATAACATCATGTACCTTCCAAAAAATAAATATTACACACCTCTTAAAAGTTAAAACTGCATTTTCCTAGTCAACCAAAAAAAAATTTTGGTTTCTCTGTCGCTAGTGAAAGTTGGGCTCTCCCACTTCTCCTAGGCTGTAGAAAGTGCCGTCCCTCATAGTAGGTGTTAGTTCCTTGGGGTAACAAGGCTTTGTTGGTTTTTTTCCTTCTTTGGGGTTTGGGAAACACACTATAGTTTTGAATGGAGGATCTCACTCGGCAATAGACAGGCTTGTCTCTCTCAAATCGGGAGGGACCAAAGTTTCATCTAAACAATGACCTAGCTACAACGGAGTTCTTCCTTGCAGCAAATTTTTTTACAAAGAGAGCACTCAACACTGATGCTATTGCTGCCACCTTCAAGCCACTTTGGAGAGTCAAGAATGGTTTTAAGGTCAAAAACCTTGGAAATCACCTTGTCCTCTTTACCTTTGATAACAAAAATATCACTGAAAATATTTTGTCCAATGAGCCATGGAGTTTTGATAAACATCTCGTAGGGTTGCAAAGATACGATGGAGAGAGTGTTGTTGAAGACATGACTTTTAATCTCACCCCGTTTTGGGTTCAGGTCCACGGAATTCCAGTCAGATTCATGAACAAAGCAGTTGCAGAGGGGATTTGCGAAACAGTGGGACAGGTCTGTTGTTCTACAAAAACACCAATGGAGGAATGTGGTAGTTTTATGCGTGTTAGAGTCCTTGTAGATGTCTCCCAACCTTTATGCTGTGGAAGGGTGCTTACTCTAGATGATAATAGAAAACTTTGGGTTTCTTTCAAATACGAAAGACTCCCTAACCTATATTACTGGTGTGGTTGTCTCACGCATTCTGATAGGGATTGTGAACGGTGGATAGACAGTGAAGGTACCCTGGATGATTCAGAAAAGGGGTATGGAGCATGGCTGAGCTCCCCCATTTAATGGTTCACGTCGAGGAGTTGTTTCAGTTCCGGGGTTGTACGATAAAAAAGAGGGGAACAAGTCTGGTTGGAATACTCCTGTAAAAGACAAAACGATGCCGGTGACAGGGGTCACACCGCCGCACGATCAGACCATAATTCTATATTATTCTGGACGAGAATTAAAGCACCATAATTCTCCAGAAGATACGGCCCCACTCTCCACTTGGAAACGTATTCCCAGAGTTGACAAATCAAAGATTAAAAGTCAGACAGCAGTGGTAGGACTGAAACGTACAAGCACCAGTTACACAAGTCACTCTAAATTACCAAACAAAAAATTTGTGGTTTCTCATAATGATGCAGATAAAATCCAGATATTGGCGGAGGCTAGTTCCCAGCCCTGCCAGAAGCAATGAGTCTGTTAGTATGGAACTGTCGCAGGCTTGGAAACCTGCATACAGAAAATTAGCTTGCAGAATTGGTGCGGGCAAAAGATCCCTCAGTTCTGTTTATAGCCAAAACATAAATAGACAAAGCAAGGCTAGAAACGATACAAAGAAGAATTCAGTTCAAAAATCTTTTTGAAGTTCCACGAAGAAATAAAGCAAGCGGTTTAGCCATCTTTTGGAAGGAAGATTTTAACCTGGAAATTAAGACTTTTTCCAAATATCATATTGACACTACGATCAACAAGAACAAGGGATGATGAGTGGAGGTTTATCGGTTTTTATGAGGAGCCAGATACACAACTGAGACACAAAGCTTGGGCGAAACTTCGCAGCCTAAGACAGCGTGGGACCTCTCCATGGCTATGTGCGGGCAATTTCAATGAAATCACTCGCCAATCTGAAAAACAAGGAGGCAGGTCTCGGCCACACAACCAAATGCAAGCCTTTAGATATGTTTTGGACGAATGCGGCTTCATGGACTTGCGTTTCAAAGGATTTCCCTTTACATGGCATAAACACTTGGATGGTTACACAATCTGGGAGCGTCTAGACCATTCAGTAGCCACCAATGACTGGTTCTTCATGTTCCCAGGTACCAAGGTGTTTCATTTAGACGTCAGAACTTCAGACCATAAGCCTTTATGGATTCCACCTGAATGTATGGACTGCTGCCTCCAAAAGCCCTTCCGTTTTGAGCAAATGTGGTTGACGGACAATGGATGCACTGAAACGGTTGAAGCTGTTTGGTGTGAGTCCTTTATGGAGCCGTGGGATACAAAGGTGATAAAGAAGATTGACAAGTGTGGGATTGAGTTGACCCGGTGGAGTAAACAACATTTTGGTAGTGTTCGAAAGGACTTAGAGAGAAAAAGAAAGGAGCTCCGTGAGGCAGAGAGGAGGGCACTTCGAACTGGAGATTCAAGGCACATGAGGTGGCTGGAAAAAGAGGTGAATATGCTACTGGACAAGGAAGCTAAAATGTGGGCCCAAAGGTCCAAGGTTTTGTGGCTCAAGGATGGTGATCGTAATACAAAGCTCTTCCATAGTAGAGCTTCCCAACGCCGTCGTCGAAACTACATTACAAAAATCCATGATATCTCTAGCAGGTTGTGTACACGACCTTCCCAAGTGATTGACATCATCACAAATTTCTACCAAGACCTCTTTACCACGGGTGGCCCAAGCAGCTTTGAGGAAGTTATTGACACAATACCTCGAGTTGTATCTCCTGAGATGAATGCCACGCTTAGTGCAGATTTTACAATCAATGAAATGGAAGTTGCCATGAGACAAATGGCCCCTTTGAAGGCCCCTAGCCCAGATGGTATGCCCCCCTTATTTTATCAAAACTATTGGTCTTTAATTGGCTCTGATGTCTCTACCTCTGTATTGCATTATCTTAATACTGGAGTTTTACCTCCGTCCTTAGGCCACTCTTTCATTACTTTAATCCCCAAAGTGAAAAACCCAAAGTTTGTGACAGAATTCCGCCCTATAAGTTTATGCAATGTCCTTTATAGAATTTTTTCACAGGTGCTAACTAACCGATTGAAAATTGTTATGCCTCAAATTATTTCTGAGCACCAAAGTTCTTTTATATCTGACCGTCTAATTTCAGATAATATTTTGGTGGCCTTTGAAACTTTGCATTACTTGAGAAACCACAAGTTCGACATGAGCAAGGCATATGACAGGGTGGAATGGTCTTATATGGAGAAGGTAATGGAGAAGATGGGTTTTCAAGAAAGATCGATCAAGCTCATGATGGTTTGCATCACCACAGCTTCATATTCAATATTGATCAATGGAGAACCACAGGGGTCATATCACCCTACAAGAGGACTAAGACAAGGAGACCCTATTTCCCCTTATTTATTCCTCATGTGTACGGAAGGTTTTCATGGTTTGATAAGTAAGGCAGCCACAAATGGGGTCCTTAAGGGTGTTTCATTATGCTGGAATGGTCCTAAACTAACACACCTCTTTTTTGCAGATGATAGTCTAATATTTTGTATGGGCAAAGGAGAGTGAATGCCAAGCTCTATTGGATATCTTAGCCAAATATGAACTTGCTTCGGGACAACAAATCAATAGAGCAAAGACCAATTTATTTTTTAGCAAGTCCACATCTGAGGATATGCAAACAACTATCAAGAATCTGCTTGGTGTAGCGGTGATCAAGCAATATGAGAAGTATTTGGGACTCCCCTCGCTTGTGGGTCGACACAAAAAAGAAAGCTTTGCTCATATTAAACAGCAAGTTTGGAAGAGGTTGCAAGGATGGGAAGCAAAATTGTTATCTCAAGCCGGAAGGGAAATCTTGATCAAAGCGGTGGCATAAGCTCTCCCCACATATACTATGTCTTGTTTCAAGTTGCCGGTTACACTATGCCATGAACTTGAAACCATGATATGTAGATTTTTTTGGGGACAAAGGGGTGAGAGTAGAAAAATCCACTGGGTAAAATGGCTAGATTTATGTAAACCAAAATCCTAGGGAGGCATGGGGTTTAAGGACCTATCAAATTTTAATGATGCACTCTTGGCTAAACAAACATGGAGATTACTCCATGATACTAACTCACTGTTTTACAGGGTGTTTAAAGCCAAGTTCTTCCCTAATTCATCAGTCATGGAAGCCACAACTCCGGCTAATGCTTCCCATGCCTGGAAAAGCTTAATGCATGGGAGGGAAGTCATCAAGAGGGGTGGAGCCTAGAGAATCGGGTTGGGGAAATCAATCCATATCTGGGGTGATAATTGGCTGCCTACAAGGCATAAAGCGAAGATAATCTCTCCCATGGGGCCTGAGGGTGACACAACTATGGTTAGTGAGCTCATAGATCCGGTGAATAGGACTTGGAGAGCTGAAGTAATAGACAGAATGTTTCTTGAGTGTGAGGCAGTAGTTATAAAGAATATACCTCTGTGTAGGACCATTCAAGATGATTTCCTAATCTGGCCATTCAATCCGGATGGTGAATATTCAGTTAAGTCCGAATATAGGTTCTTGCAAGAGGAAGCTTTGAGACGTCATGTTGGTCAGTCTGAACCTGATGCATTGCAACCCTTATGGAACAAGATTTAGGGTCTTAAGGTGCCTAATAAAGTCAATCACTTCGTATGGAAAGCATGCAAAAATTCCCTTCCTACTAAGGTGAATCTGGTGTGGCGTAAAGTGCTCATTGATGGGCTGTGTGACAGGTGTAAACAAACGCCTGAAGATGTTGTCCATGCACTATATGGCTGCCCAACCCTTGATGACTTATGGAAGCACACAAAATGGAACAATGGCGCACTTAAATATTTCACATCTTTCCTTGATCTCTTTGATTTCATCCTTACAGGTAGCAGCGAAGTGGATTTATTTGCGTCAATTACTTGGAACCTATGGAATCGGCGAAACAACCTTAGACTGGGAAAACCAACAATCCCCCTTGATAAGGTGTTGGAGCACTCTCGGGAGCAGCAATTAGAGTCCCACTTCAGCACCCCACTCATCCCAACTCATAGACAGCAACAAGACACAGCGTGGACTACACCGGACCATCAGTGGGTTAAAGTAAATTTTGATGGGGCCACTTTCGCCGATGACAACGAAGCAGGACTAGGAGTGGTAATTCAGAATGATGCAGGCCTTGTTATGGCATCCCTATCACAGCTAATCCCTTCGTCATCTACAGTTATTGAAGTAGAAGTACTGGCAGCAAGGAGGGCCTTAGAACTTGCTTTGGAATGTGGCTTTGAGAGCATCGTCTTGGAAGGTGACTCTGAGGTTCTGTACAAAGCTTTGCGGCAGGGGACTAGGTGCCTAGCACACTATGGCCATCTCATAGCAGATATACAGTTTCTTATTCCACACTTCAATGCTTTTAAATTATCTGTTGTGCATAGACATTGTAATAAGCTCGCTCATGCTCTAGCAAGACGAGCAACAACTCCCCCATTTATGTCCGTCTGGATGGAAGATATACCACCAGACCTGTTATCTGTATTCCAAGCTGATTTCAATAGCCTTCTTTAATAATATGCACCGACTTCTCTGTAAAAAAAAAAAAAAAACCTTCCAATTTAATCCCTATTCCTTTTATTTCTTATCATTTTTATTTAGATATAAGACATATAACATTTTAAAATAAAATATATGGCAGGTAAGCTACAAAAATAAATAAAGCAAAAATATCATTTGGTTCCTATATTTTGAGGTTACAGTCAATTTAGTCCCTACATTTTGGTAACAGTCAATTTGGTCCCTATTATTTTCAACTTGCAGTCAATTTTATCCCTATCATAGGATCATTAACTCACTATTAGAAAATATTTACGTGGCAAACGGTTTACCTTGTTGGCGCATAAGTGGCTAACATAATAATATAAAATCAAATAATTAAATATTAAAAAAGCCACGTAAGCATTTTAATATAAAAAAATCCGTGTCAAACATAAAAAATTCTGAAAAGATTAATTAAAAGAAAATGAATTTTATTTTTTTAAAATCTCAATTTCTTTTATTTTCTTTTTGAATTCTTGCATTTTCTTAGTTTCAAGCACAAAAGCCAGGAACACGGCAATCTAACTTAAACCAAACAATAATTTATCAAATATCAAGACTCAATATTCTTTTCAATTCTTTTCTTTTAATCTATTTTCTTAGCAACCACATAATAATCATATAGGAACTATCAAAACCACTACAGATTTGACCATCTACATCAAAACCACTGAAGGCTGAACCCCTCACCATAAACACCTAAATTCCTAATCACAAACACTGACAAAATATCTCACACTCTGAAAATTTGCCCTCCCAACTTTCCGTCACTTTCCCAAGAAAAAAAATTCACAAAAAGAAAGTGAAAATGCATGCGATTATTCAAATCTAGGGAGGTCAGTGTGGGAACCAGATTGGTGCGAAGTTTTGGGAGGTGGTGTACGTGGAGCATGGGATCTATCTAATGGGTCAGTGCACCGAAGATACAGATTTGCAACTGGTTGGAAGCGAGTGAAGGTAGATCTCGCGTCGCCCACGGCGGCGTCCTCCTCGTCCGCTGTCTCCTGTTGGACGTCCTCTACCAAAGCCTCGCCCAAAGCCACTGCAGATCTCCTCCTGCTCCACCACGCTCAACCATGGTTATTGGAAATTATAGATTGAGATTTGTGTGAGAGAGAGAGAGAGAGAGAGAGAGAGAGTTTGTGAGAGAATAAGAGAGAAGGAGAGGTGAGGGAAACTAAGAAAGCGCTCAGTATTGGGATTTTTTTTTTTTTTTTTTTGGCTAAACACTCGGTATTGGGATTTGATTTCATATTGTGGTGTTGGAAAATAAGAAATGTAAGAATTCAAAGAAAATAAAAGAAAGTGAGGATTTTTAAAAAAATTCATTTCCTTTATTTTTCTTCTTTTAATTAATCTTTTCAGAAATTTTGTGTCTGACATGGATTTTATTATTATTAAAATGCTTATGTGGCTTTTCAATATTTAACTATTTGGTTTTAAATTATTAAATAAGGCGAACTGTTTGTCACGTAAACATTTTTTGTTAGTGAGTTAACAGTAGAGATTAAATTAAGAAAGATGTTACGTCCACAATATTTTTACAATATTTTTACAACAAATCACAGGTAGTTAGTTGTTATTGGTTCAAATTTGAAACTAACACTAAGATTACCTTTTTGCCCCAACAATAACAACCAGTAACAACTTGTCACTTAGGATTTGTTGTAAAAATGTTGTGGACATATCATTTCTCTTAAATTAATTGCAAATTGAAAATAGAAAAATGATATGTCCACAACATTTTTACAACAAATCATAAATGGCAAGTTGTTGCTGGTTGTTATTGTTGGAGTAAAAAAGTAATCTTAGTGTTGTAAACCAATAACAACTAACCACCTATGATTTGTTGTAAAAATGTTGTAGACGTAGTACCTCTCTTGAAAATAATAGGAACTAAATTGATTTTTACCAAAATGTAGGAATCAAATTGACGGTAACCCAAAAATGTAGGGATCAAAATAGTGTTTTTGCCAATTAATAAATGTCATATAATTCAGCCCCAAAAAAAAATTCACATATTTCACATCTAGTTAGAAATGAAAAGTAATTAGAGATATTTAATGAGAATAAAACTTTTCCCTGTTTTTAATACCAAGTCTCCATGATAGTTGGCAGTACTCTTTTAATTTCTTTTGTTTTATTTTTTGTATTCAACTTTATATTCTATCACCTTCTCAAAAAAAAAAAAAAAAAAAACTTTATATGCTATCAATTATAGTATGTCATTTAACTTATTTATTTATTTATTTTCTATTTTAAAAATATGATTTTTTTTAATAAGCAAAGTAAAAAGAATATATGACAAATTGTATATAATAGGTGCAATAAAGTATAACACAAAAAATAAGATGGAAGACAAATATATGACAAATTGTATATAATTGGTGCAGTAAAATATAACACAAAAATAAGATGGAAGATTTGTCTTCGTGAACTTGGTCCCCAAGACAATTGTGCACGAAATATTTTCTCATTAATTGGAATTTTATTTTTTTAGTTTTTTTTTTTATGTTGGACCAAAAAGTTAATCATATACCAAAGTATGTAAGTATAATGTTAACTGTTAACTGTTAACTGTTATGTGGTTTTTTCCTTCAAAAAAAAAACCGTTATGTGGTTTTTAGACTTCAATTTTTTTCCCCAATAGTGGTTTCCTAACTTGGTTTCATTAAATTAACTTAAGATATATGTGGATTCCAGTTAGCTTAACTGATAAAGTCTTTAATATATATATATATATTTGGGTTTAAGTGATACAAGGTGACTCAATACATTTTGGGGGCTTAGAACAATAAATATAAGTGGAGTTTTCTTTAATAATTAACTAATTAAATATTCTAAATTTTACTTTTTATATTATAATTTTTCCTTTAAAATCGTTTTTTTTGTTTTTGAGATACAATATTACTAATTAAGTTTTTGTAAGAATTAGGCTTTTTGAGCAAAAAAATGTAAGAATTAAGATCAACTTGTGTGGGGAGCAAGTCAAATAGAAAAGGGAAGAAAATCTGGAGGTTCTGACCAAGTGCCAACCTGATCTCAGAACCTCTGGATCTTTTCCTATTTTGTTTCATCTATTTCCGTTTTCAATTCAAACCTAATTTCCTCCGAATTTTGAATTCATTTTTCTTTGGTCCTTAAGGTCAGCAAATTAATTCCAAAAAAAAAAAAAAAAAGTCTAATTATTTATTTATGTATATAATTAATCAATATTTTTCTATTCTATCGAAAATCAATAAATGCTTTGACCTGGATTAAATTTGGTGCATGCAATCTCACCATAAATCCTACCCTCAACCAATAGGATTATGACACATCATTTAATTTAAATTCGACTAAAAATAGACCAATCATAATTACCTATGGTCGAAATCTGATTCATGCAAGTGCACTTAACCATTAAAACTTATTTCATTGATATCTTTTAATTTGGTGGTCCGATTAATGCTCATGAACTATCCTCTTGATTGTCATGATCTCAAGATTTGTTTTATCAAATGTATTTGGAGATCAAATTGCCAAAATTACAGTCTTGCCTTGGAGACATGAGATAGTGATGATATACAATGCAATACAAGTTAGGTCAAATGGGAGTTGCAAAAATGGCGTGTCTACATTATTAGCTACTCAAGAAAGGTTCTTTTATTACCTATTCTAAAAGAAAAGAAAAGAAAGAAACAAATATCTAACCACTGCAAAAAGTAAGGTGAAAGACTATGAAAAAAATATATATGAAAACTCTACTACAGGTGGAAAGCACCAAAAATTAAAAGCCCATGACCAGTATTTTGATAAGGAAAAATTAAGGATCAAACAGCTAGAATTAAGATGTTACCTCTGGGTGTGAAATTACCATTTTACCCTCCTTATGAGGTTAAATTAAATGCAGGTTGTAGAATGAGGTGTCTACTTCTCCGAGACTCAATTCCCCTCTGTCTTGGCATCCTCTAGCTACAACCATCATTGGATCTGATGATGCACAAAAATCGTCAGTGAGTTGATTGTCTACACACGTGCTAATGGGTGCACCTGAAGAACAAAAGAGAAGAACCAAACAGAGAGCACCGATGGGAAGCCGGCCAAAGACCCTCCGAAGGTTAAGTCAGTGGTAGAAGAATCTCCAAGAACTCAAGAGTACCAGAGCTAGAGAGAATTCACGTACCTCAAAAAGGTTAGGGTTTGTTGTTTATATAGTAGCGGAAAGCTTACTCGAATCCCTTGATAAGGGGAGAATTTCCTTATAGAGAAAAGGATCCCAAGATATTAGGGATCACCTTCCCATATATAGGAGATCTGATTGTGTGATAGGGCCTTTGGTCGTGGTGTGCAAGTCATTTCCATGTAGGGACATATGAGTGGGCCCCACGCGAGTCCCATGAGAAACCCTAGGGTGATGGGTCGTCGGGATTGGGGAGTGGATCGTCACCACCATCCTGACCCGACGACCCATAGGGTCGGTCATCCCCTTAGGATCGGTTTAGGTAGGAGACCGACGATAGTATGGGGAATGTTTTGCACCCCATGTCAATCAATCAAAAATTATCCTCACCAGGATCCAACTTCTAACATGAGTGTTTGAAGCTTCAACCATGAACTAGCCCAATCTAACTTAAAATCCCAGTCAAGATGATTCTTAGGCCTAGCAAATAACGCCCATTATTTTGAATAAATTTTCCTCCAATTCAAAAGATATTGGAAGATTAAAAATGTCATTTTTTTCCAAGAAGCCAAAAGTTGAGTGTATCTGTATCTAAATCAATTAGTTCCAAATCCAACACTAGCATAAGCCACATTTAGTGCTTCTGGCTGCATTTGTTCTTCAACCTTCCTACTGCCATGGTATTCTTCAAGGACAAAATTTAGGTACAGTACCTTAAGTGCTATTTTTTAAGTTCTCCTCTTAAGATTCAGTCATGTGACTACTTAATAAAAAAATACACTTTCATCTCATGACAAAAAATCCACATGGCAGAATTTTAAGAGGAGAACCTAAGGAATAACACCTAAGTATCTAAATCTTGCCCATTCCTCAAACAATAAGTTTAGAGACACACCTTCTTTTCACAATTGTTGACATAATCCATTATGTTTGATGCATAATAAAAATAGTATAAGTGATAGACTCGAGTGAAAGTAATATGGTTCTAATCACATTAGGCTATGTTAGCAATTGTGAAAAATGTTGTACAAAATGTTGCATTCCTAGTATTACTCTAATTACCTTTAGACCATCCTGAGATCCTTCTTTTGATGCATAAAGTGCACCTACTACAATCATCTCTTTATCTACATAGCTGGTACTCAAAGGCTCTGCCTGCTCTTCATCTTCAACAATTTCCCCGTGGTGACTGTCATCTATTTGTCATGATACCTCCGCTTGTAATTTTTCATCTTCTACAAATTCAGACTAATGTGCATAGAAAATGTTTTCCTCATTGGAATTTTCTTTTGTTATAGATTTCCAGAGTGGCTCAATCTCCAGTGCAAATCTTTCTTCTCTATGATGAATACTATCATTGGTAATGGGTGCAGAAGGATTTGCTTGCACTTCATCATCAACCACTAACTGATGTTGATAATGGCATGGGTGGTTAATTGTACACCATCCCTTTCATTGTTTTGACCCCCCACTAGAACAGAATCCTTATGGACACCACCATCATCTTGCCAATTCTTAAGGGCTCTTTCCTTTTAGCTTCCCCATCTTTCTGCATTTGTACCTACAGCATTCAATAAAGTTTTCTTTGCCACCATAGCCTTTTCCCTCAATTGTTGAATCTGTAAGACTGTAACTACTGCTTGTTTGTAATAACAATAGGGGCAGTAGAAGTCATTAAATTTAGGTTCGCAACTAGCACACTTCTTATGGAGAGAAATTGGGCAGCCAATTTCTCTACAAACCCACCTGTCCACGTTTACCTACATGTTAAGCAAGTCTTAATTTCTTTAACTAATCTATTTCCATACTATCTTCACTAGAAACGTCATGGGAGCTCAAGCAATGGCCTTTTGTCTAGCAAAACAATCTCATCATTTAAATTAGAAGCCACATCGTCATGTAGCCCACCATCGCTCCCAATTGGTGTTTGGCATGATTCCACACGTGCAATCTTCCATTAGAATAATTGTTAAATAATTAATTTATAATTTTTTAACTACTTAACACCTTGTTTAGTCGAGATGATGGAAAAATAAAAGAATAGAAAATGTTGGAAGAATAGAAAAATATGAAAATAGAAAAGATTTTAGTTTTCCACCATATTGTATGTGCTTAGTTAGAAGGATGGAAAAGTGAAATGATAAATAAAAAAATTTATAAAAAGAACACTAATATAAATTTCTTTTGTTTGGTTGAAAAAAAAAATGAGGGGATGGAAAGTATAATTTATATGAATTTACTCTCATGTTTGTATTACATAAGATTTTTTTCTTAAGAAAAAGTTACTCATAATGTTTTTTAGTAGTATATAAGATAGATACACACAATATAATAGATATGCATAATTCATCATGGACTAATGATGTTTTAAAAGTTACTTATTAAATATTTATATTACACTTAGTGTAACTATAAGTAATATTACATCACTCAAAAAATTTTAGTTGGATACAAATTTGATAAATCCACCGTTGGATTATATTAT